>RJWJ010017244.1:0-33245 GCA_004363605.1 Indri indri
AAAAAAAAAATAAAACATATTGCTAGGTTCTGCTCCCATAGTAGGATAGGGGTAGGACCAAAGAATTTATACTTCTAACTTTGAGTTCCCAGATGATACTGATGTTGCTGGTCCCAGGAGCACATTTGGAAATCATTGACCTACGTTGTTTTTCTCTTTTGTGCTGAGTATGTCAGTTTTGATTTATATAAATTACGTGCTAGAATAAGTGCACTGTAGTAAAAGTTTGAGTCCTAAAGTTGTAAAAGAAAACATCAGCTGCCCAAATTTTCTGAGCAATAATTTATAATGTTACTTTTAGCCATTAGACTGGAGCAGACCCTTAAAAACTTACAGATAAGGACAAAAGTTTATTAACAGTAAAGATTATGTTCTTTTAGAGGAGGACGTTTATATAAGGAAGTAAAAAATAAAGTCGAGAGCAATTAATAGACTTGAAAAATAATTAATTTAAAAATACTGTAGCATCATTGCTGGTGGAAATGTAAATGGTACAGTCATGTTAAAGTTTGGCAGTTTCTTAAAAAGTTAAGTCTAAACAACATTCTATATTCAGAAAAATAACAATGGAAGAAGAAAGTACTTTTATATGTACATCTTTCAGCATATTTGACCTTGTAATATTAAATTCAGTGCCTTAAAACCAGGAAAAAAAATTTTTCGAGGAATTCCATGCATGCCCAAGAATCTACAGGAGGAATGAGAGTGTATGTTCACTCAGAGACTTGTGTGTGAATGTTCATAGCAGCATTAATTGTAATAGCCAAAAACTGGAAACAATCAAATGTTCATCAATTGGTGAATAAACAAAATGTGATATATACATATAGTGGAATACTATTCAGCAATAAAGAGAACTGTGAACTACTGATAGGTGCTACAAGGGGGATGAAACATGCTAAGTTGAAAGACACCAGGCACAAAGACTACAAATTATTTGATACGTTTGTATGGAACGGTCAGAAAGGGCAGATTTAGAGAGACAGAAAGCAGATAGATCAGTGGTTGCTTGGGGCTGGGGTGGGAGTGAGACTCGACTACAAACAGGCTTGAGAAAATTCTGGGGGGTAATGGAAATATTAAAAGAAGTGGATTGTGGTGATGGGTCCATAACTATACATTTACTAAAAATTTAATCATGTACTTTCAGTGGGTGGATTTTATGGGATATAAATTATACTTTAAAGCTTTTTGAAGGTGATATACAGTGTTGAGGAACATAAGTGGTAAAGTTTTTGTAAAAGGTTATTTTAGGTATTCACTGAGAATTAAAGGAATTTCATTTTTTGTTTTGGTATTTGATGTTCAAGGTGATTTTTTGCAGGTTCATAACTTAATGACTGTAATTATTGAACCTTTTCTTTGGAAACAGTATACACCTGAAGAGCGTGATCCTGTACCGTTAAGCATCCACCACATGCCTATTTGTGTCAGTTTTGCCTTTTTCCAGCAAGGGTAAGTCTTGCCTTGTCATGGGCCAAAATCATAAATGCAGCTAGGAATTTTATTACTCTACTCAAATGTGTCCTGGATAAATGAACAAACACCTCTTTAGTATTAAAACACCTCCTAGTTCTTTCTTTCTTTGTAAGGGCATTAGCTGGCAAAGAGCTTTCTCAATAGAAGTGGCAAAACATTTATACTATAATGAAGATACTTCCCAACATTTTTCTTTTCATAGCATACTTACAAATATATGAATTTACTGTGGCATGGTAGTATCTTATCTTTCCTAAGGATGTACAGATATTAAGAGTATTATATGCTAGCCTCTAATTTGGGAAAGTGAGGGTAAGAATTACTGTGGATTAATGGAAGATAGGGGACTTAGGAGCATATTAGATGGAGTAGTTCTAGGAGCAGGTTACAAGGTGGGAATGGTTTACAAACTGGGAGGAAAAATCTATTATAATTTCCTTCAGCTATCCAGCAGTTTCTTCACAGCTCACTGCTAAATCCTCCAGTGACAGAAAACCTGGAGTCTTTGTAATCATGCTTTCAAATGAAAGCTTGAGCCTTAAATTTCTTTAGAAACAAGGGGAGATATAAATATTTTGACAGTGTTAAGCATAATGACCAAAGAAAAGCTTTCACCTTCTAGGCATTGTAGTGTAGAGTTTCATTAGAGGGAATTGGACCACTATTGTCCAACAGAAATAAGATGTGAGCCATGTATGTGATTTTTAATTTTCCAGTAGTCATATAAAAAAAGTAAAAAGAAACAAGATTAATTTTTATATATTTTATTTAACCTAATATATGTAAAATATTTTAATATATAATTGGTATCTTAAGAATTACTCATGAGATATTCTGCATTCTTATATTTCCACTAAGTCTTTGAAATCCAGTATTTTATATACTCAGTTTGGACTGGCCACATTTCAAGGGCTCAGTAACCACAGATGACTGTTGGCTAATGTATCAGCCAGTGCAAAAATAGACAGGGTTTTTCATTTTTGTTTTTTCACAACTGTTGCCTGATAAGACATGGTATTTTTTTTAGTGAGCCATTAGCAGAACCTAGAAGAACTTCAGGGCCAGACTTTAGGGCAACTTTAAAATTAACCAAATTAATATTATCTAAGTTTTTATTAATGAGACAGAAGTCATTTAATCAAAGAGATAGCATTAGCTTTATGTTATATATTATTTAAATAAAACCAGTCTGGGTTTAATATGATTTCACTGTAATAGCTAGAGATATCCACTTAGCATTCATTTGTGTTCATAAACACAATTTTCATTTCTTTCCTCATTTAAGTGACTCAAATCCATAGGCTCAGACCTTTACTCTGTTGATTTTACTGATGCCATCTTTTTTAAAAAATTCATTACCCTAAAAATGATAAGCATTCAGCCTCAGATTTGTTCAGGTCCATTTAACATTCATTTCAGAACTTATTTATTGGTGGATCCCAATGAACGAGAAGAACGTGTAATGGATGGCTTGCTGGTGATTGCCATGAACAAACATCGAGAGATTTGTACCATCCAATCCAGTGGTGGGATAATGCTACTAAAAGATCAAGTTAGTGCTTTGATTAACGTCCCATTAAGAATAGGTTGCTTCTCTTTAGAAGCTGCTTCTTGTGTTTTAAGCAAAATCCAATGAGTATACTTTCAATGATTGATTCTAGGGTGTGTTACAATCTGGTTTCAGTACTATAGCCACATTCATTCTGTTGACTGGTGGCTATGAGATATCCTCCTTCCTCCTTTGCTGTTCCCTTGTCTGGCCCTCCAGAATCTGACCCTTCCAACTAGAGGAACACTTTTTTCTTCTAGTGAAGAAAAAGATTTATATCCCTATTTTAAAAAAATCAAAAAGTAGAAATTAGGTGAAAAGATAGTTTTAGAATTTGGATAAAATAAGCAATGGTTCTCAAACCCAGCTACATATCAGATTACATGGGAGCTTTTAGAAAATAGATTGCCATATAGCATATAGTGTAGGTGGTTAAGAGCATAGAGAGCTGCTTTAGTTTGAATTCTAGCTTTGCTTTATACTAGATGACCTTGGGCAAATTATTTCATATCTTTGGGCCGAGCTTCTTGCCCCCACCACCACTTTTTTTTTTTTAAATTGATCTCATCCCTTGGTGATGGGCCCAGTTTCTTTATTGGTAAAATAGGGAATGATGTTATTACTGACACCTTGTTAGAAGGATATAAGGATAGATAAATATAAGTGCAGTGTCTAGCATATATTAAGTGTGCAGTAAATGTTAGTTTCTATTAACATCATCATTGTCTTTATTACCAGCATCATAATTGTCACACAGATCCGTGTTTCTGTGGATTACTCACAAAGACAGGAAGTTAGTACATTCCTGAGCATATATGTATGTCTGTGGTCCCCTGTATGGTGTCTTTTATACTGTCTTGTAAGAAAATTTTTGGATCTGTTCCCTTAATGTGATAGTTCTTTAAATATTTTAAAACAACTCAAAACTTGCCTTAATTTCTGTTTATATCGTATTATTTTCATATTTGGGGAAAAGAGCCAGGCTTAAATTACAAATGTAGAAAAATTAATTGCATGGTTTTAGTTTCATTAGAGAAGACCGTTTGATTTGTTTTCTTTAAATAACAGAATTAACCTTCATAAATAGGTTTTGAGATGCAGTAAAATAGCTGGTGTGAAAGTAGCAGAAATTACAGAGCTAATACAGAAAGCATTGGAGAATGACCAGAAAGTTAGGTAAGTTTAATTTTTTAGAACTAAATGGTCTTTTTATATTTTTTTTCTGTTAAGGGTTGTTCTTGCACAAGGGCAACCATGTAATTTTCACACATGATCTTTCCTTATTTGTTAATCTCAGTTGAATATACCACTTAATATGTTTTTTAAAGGTTGATTGGACTCAGTTTATTATATTTTATCCAATTTAAATATACCTTGTATTGCAAAGCCACATAAGATTTTTCTTTAAAAGTTAACATTTTCTTAGGGAAAAACCCAATTAATGGGAAGAACACAAATGAGTTGATTCCTTCTGCTTACTGTGTTATCTTAAGATATATAACCCAGCACTTCAGTGTTCTCTTCTATAACAAGGGATATTAATGCTTACCTGGTAGGGCTGATTTGAGAATTGGCAAATAGTATACTTTAAGCACTTAGCAGAGGCCTGGCACATGGTTCAATAAATGATAATTATAGTAACTATTTTTATTTTTCTCTTGAAGGCATAATTGGTGAGGTTAATTAAGTCAAATAAACTGTTCCAATAGTTCTCATCCACCAAAGATAATATTTTTTCCTTCCTGTCTTCGCTCTAATCTGTCATCTTCCTCCCCTGTCCCCCTCCCTCCCTAAAAAACCCCGGATACAGGAAAGAAGGTGGAAAGTTTGGCTTTGCAGAGTCTATAGCAAATCAAAGGATCACAGCATTTAAAATGGAAAAGGCCCCTATTGATACCTCAGATGTAGAGGAAAAAGCAGAAGAAATCATTGCCGAAGCTGAACCTCCTTCAGAAGTGTATCTTTATTGGGTGGTATTGGCAGTAACAAGAAGATTTATAACACTCTTGGCATTATTAAGGCTACATGAATGGTGCACATGCCAAAATTAGTTTTCTGAAACACTATTTTGTTAGAGAAAACACTTTAGATACAAAATAGTGATGTGAATCTTATTAAGTTGATGATATAACATTCAACTTCTTTTCAGTTTATCCTGTAAAAACCAGAAAATTTTCTATTTTAAGAACCAATTTACACCATTTTTCCTTTGAAAAATTATTCTTTAATATTGATGTCATGGTCAAACACTTTATATACTGTTATACATTGTTCTCAAAATTATTCATTCATTCACTAAATTTAGTACTGTAACTAAAATGTTGAGAGCCTGTCTCGACATTTCTTACTATTAATTGCATCTATAAAATCTTGCTGGGTCATAAATTTAATTTTTCTTTCTTCTTCATTTTTCAGCCATCCATAATATAGTTATATTAAATTTTTTTTCTAAGAATTTGAGGCACACTTGAATCACTCTTACAAGAAGAAAACTTTAATTCTCATTCTTTTCAACAGTCCATCAAATAGCAGTATTTTTGTTACTCAGTTTCCTTAACTTGTTAAGTGTTTCTAAACCTGTGTTATGGACGACTGGAACTGCCCAAATTGGAGAGGGAATAGAAAACTTCTGGGGTGATCTTGAAGACTCTGGGAAGGAAGATGAGGATGAAGGTGGCAGTGATGAAGCTATCATTCTTGATAGTATAAAAATGGACACTGGAGAAGTCCCCAATATTGGAAGCCAAGGTAGGTGATACTGTATGCCTTTTATGTGATGTAGGTGTCTATATATGGGATATATAGCTACCTATATTATATATAGATTATACTTTACAGATAGCTATATATAGATATGTATATATTATATATGAACTATAGATATATGTAACAGATATATAGATATACATAGCTACCTATATATAGAGAAAATACATATATAGCTATATACAGGAATATATGTATCCTTTTAGAGGGGCTATATATGGTGATTTAACTTTCAATTAATTATTGAAGCTGACTGCAATATTAACACCAATTCTTTTCTAAAAGAATATGCTTATCTTTGTGGAGTAGTGGTACACTTTGGCATATAAATAATAACATTTTTAATAAAAAATTTTTTTTCTGTTTTTCTTCTGTATATATATGTGGGCCAGTTTTAAGGGGATGAGTTCTCATTCCTCCATGCTGTCTTTTTTTGTATCATTATCATTTCTAGACTGAAATAAAAAGCCCATATCGTAACTTAGAATAGTACTGTCTAAATAAAACTTTTTGCAATGATAGAAACATTCTGTCTGTACTGCCTGGTATAGCAGCCACTTGTTCCATATAGCAACTGAATATGTAAAATGTGGCTTGTGTGACTGAGGAGCTGAATTTTAAATTTTATTTAACTTTAGTTAACATAAAATTAAATAGCCACATGCGACTATGGCTACCCTGTTAGATAGTGTGGTATTAGAACATTAAAATTTCTAGAAGTGACTGGAATACCAGTAGTCCTAGATGTTCCTTGCATTCTGAAAGCTGTAGAACTAAAGAAATTGTTGATTTTGCCAATGGACATTTTTACTTTTCAAAAAACCAAATTCTTGCCTGGTCCATATAATAAAATAACAAATTTTTTTGTGTGTAGGGAAAACAAATCATACAAGAATCTAGAAACTAGGCTGGCAGGGAACTAGAAAATGCACTTATTAAATCTGGTTGAGGAAATACTGTTCAGGAGTGAATGCACTTACCACCTGCCTTCAAGGAGGAAACTCTTGCTTATGAGCACTATTGAGAGCCTGTTGGGTTTTTTGATGATGATGTTGTTTGTTTTTGTAATTACTCAGCTAAATAGATCAGGGGAAAAAAATTCCCATTGATTGGGACCCTTACTCAGTTTTCCGAGGAGTGATTACTTCTATGTGGTATTATTCTTCCATTACTTGTTCCAGGTATTTATTTACTGTATGTGCAATAATGTATGCACATGATAGTATGTGCTATGATGTAAGCTGCTTAAACACAGGGACTTATCTTTAGTTTTCCCAAGGCAGTAGATGTAGATCAGCCACTTTCTTTTTAAATGCTGCGTAATTTCTATAGCATTGATTGAATGTAACTAGTTTGTTTAACCATTCCCTTATTGTTGAATATGTAACTTGTTTCCGTTTTTTCACTGTTAAAATGCTAGTGTGCGTATACCTCTTTATATATTTGTTTAGTATTCTAAGAACTGGGTAATAGCTAGATATTTTTTTGCTGGTTTAAAGAGCAAAATTTCAACTCAATAATGAAGGTGGACATAAGATGGAGCAGGTAAAGCCTTTCTAAAGCATGTGAACAAAGGGAGAAACCATTTGAAAACTAAAAACATAGAGAATTGATATACAACCACCTGGGAAAAGGGTTAATTCACTTTATGTATATATCATTAACTAGTGCCCAGGAGAAAAATGGGCAAAAGATAGAAAACAGTTCTAAGAAAAGCAAGTGGCATTATTTTTCATGGTCAACCCTGGTAGTAATAAAAGAAATAAATTCAAAGAAAAATGACATGGTATTTTTGATTACCATACTTGGCAATATTAAAAACACCAACATTGGTAAGGTTATATGGGAAATGGTTCTTCATTTCCTATTGCTAGAGAGATTTGGCAAAAGTGTCTTAGAATATATGTGCCTTTTGACCCAACAATTCTGCTTCTAAGAATTTTTTTCCCAGTGGTGTTTTTAATAGGCCGAAAGTAAAAATAACAAATCTAAGGTAAACTGTGGTGTTTTCTTACCAAGTAGCACAAATAATTCAATTGGTATGTTGACTTCAAATCATTTCCAAATTGGTTGTACAAAAGATGCCATATGGACTTTTCCCCTAACTTTTAGGTATGACGTATATCGAGTGGTTATACAATTAAAGAATCTTTAGGAAATAAAAGTTAAAGAAACATTGTATTTTTACAGAAGAGTTTTTCAGAGTTGGTGAGAAAGGAACTATTTCAGAGAGAAAGATAGGAAAAGAACAAAGTATATCTATAAGCCTCCACACAGAGTAACTTGGGCTGTCTGTATTAGCATGGAAATGGGAGTTTTAGAACCTCTGACATAAACTCATGTGGATTTGTTTCCCAAGAGATTGCTTATATTTAACATGTTTTTTTTTAAAAGATGCCCCTATAGTACTTTCAGATAGTGAAGAAGAAGAAATGATCATTTTAGAACCAGACAAGAATCCGAAGAAAATAAGGTAACAAATTTCTGGTTTATTTCAAATATATACATAGACTTTTGGAGGCTTGCTCTCAGTCTTTTTATATACTACTATAAACAAAAAGATGCCCGTTTTTCATTAGATATCCAGCTGTTCTTTCAATGATTTATAAAAATCAGACCCAATTCTATAAACTCTTTGGATGCCTTTCAGAGTTACTGTACTTTCATAGCTGACACAGTTTATATCCTACTGGAAAAAATAAGGCCTATTTCAGTGATATAAACTTTAACATACTGTTAGTAAACTGTTACTTTACTTTATTCACAGAACACAGACCATCAGTGCAAAGCAAGAAAAAGCACCAAGTAAAAAGCCAGTGAAAAAGAGAAAAAAAAAGAGAGCTGCTAATTAAAGCTAACATAGTTGTATATTTGTATATATAACTATTAAAAGGATATTTATTCAGTGCTGACAACCCTGGGTATGTTTTATTCATAAATCTATTATAAAATCCAGTGGCCTTTTTAAAATAGGGTGTTTTTGTTTTTACATTATACTTTAAAATAAACTTTCTGGAGAACTTCCTTGTCTGTTAATTTGCACAAAAGCCTCCCACCCCATCCATAACCTCAGTTGAGTTTTAGTCCTCTCAAAACCTGAGCAGGTTTTAAACAACTGTGACCTGGTGAGGTGTAAAAGTTGATTAGAAATGAATGAAAAAGCAAGCAATTTTGTAAGCTGCTGCAGTGTGTACAAAGAGCTGAAAGGGTCTTGGAATCTTTCTTTACTGATGATAAATAAGCACAAATTTATTCCAGATATGTGTAGATTATGCCCAAGTCAGCAAAATGTCCAGTTGCTTAGGAAAATGAATGCCAAAATTTGAGTGTTTTCCCAAAGCTAATTTTAGGGGAAGGCTTTTTACTCCCTATTGTACAGTAAACCCAAGTTAACTTTTGCAAGTGAAATCCTAAAGTCAAAATTTTTTACCTCAAGTTAAATGTGACTTGCAAACAAAGTTTTCCAAATCAATTTATTAATTCTTATTATCTTGACAGCTGGCATCATTAATACTTTAAGAAAATCACTTAAAATTAGCCAAATATCTAAGATACATGTACAAAAGATATACAAATTAAACCATTTAAAAAGTAATAGATACCATAATTTGTACTTGGCCATAACTTCTGTATTCAGAAATGATTGTAAAATTAAAACCAAAGATAAAAACTGTACACCATATACTTTGAGTGATTTACATCTTAGAAAACAAAGGCAGTCTTTCAGTGTTACAGATTTAGTGTCTCTGGTGGGTTGAGGAGAGAAACACCATGATACCTGTAAGAAGACAAAAAAACATTTTCAGCAATATTCATTGGAAGATCACAGGATAATATACTGGAAACTCAAAAATGCTGTTTCTGATTGAGTTGATGGTTTCAGAAACACTGTCTGGTCCCCAAAACATGCATGCATGTCATCCACCCCCTCCCTTCCCCCCATGCAGAGCAGAAAGCACTAACTACAGCTGTCTCCAAACACAGGACCTGTTAAGAGAACAGCTTCTCAAGGAGGCTGTGGCAGATAAGTTAATCCTTTAATAAAGTTAAAATGTCAAACATCCCTGAATGATAATCCGGAAAAGCAAGTTTCTTCAGTATCTATTCAAGTTAACTCTTACTTTGAATTTTTATACTTTTCTCTTATTGACTGTTGTGCATGCTGTGGTGCTTTGAGGTAGGTCTGGTGAAGGTCCATGAGACAAGGCTTAAGACTTTCCAGAGTATATCCAGTCTTCTGTACTAATGATTCAGGCTATAGAGAAGGGAGTAGAGAACCACTGAATTTTGTTTTTGTAACAGACACAATTAATAATAGCTGGCATTAAGCTTAATTTATGTTAAATTTCAGTAATAATCTTTAACACCTCCAACTAACAAATCTAGTTTCTTGGGCCACTATTCCATCTCATTTTTGCTAACTTTGATCCATTTTTACTACTTTTCCCTGCAAGCAGCGGGTCAGATGGCCTGAATTCTTTAAGCACACCTTTCAAATCCAAGTTATAACTAAGGTTTCTACTGAACAAGCAGATGCTATCCAACAGGTAAGATACCTTAAACAATAACACAGCTGCCCCTCCAATATACTGAGGGGATTGGTTCCAGGACCTCCAGTGTATACCCAAGTCTGTGCATACTCAATTCCCTCAGTTGTCCCTGTGGAACCTGCATATATGAAAAGTTGGCCCTCCATGTACACAGGTTTTGCATCCCAAGAATATTATGTATTCAATCCACGTTTCACTGAAAAAAATCTTTGGATAAGTGGACCCTTGCAGTTCAAACCTACGGTGTTCAAGGGTCAACCATATATATTTGACCAGTTCTTCCAAGTAAGAACATCTAGACAACCATCAGTTCTGTAGGACAATTATTCAACTTATCTGGCACAAGCATTTCAGTCACAAGGTAAATATGTGAAGACGATGTAATACATACCCAGCTTTGTCCCGTGATTGTGTAGAGTGCTAAATGAAAGGCTGCTCCAGCAATAACAGATGGTAAATACTTTAGGTATGGGTCAGCATCTATCAAGCTTAATTCTCCTAAAAACTGGAATGGAAACTACTTTAGAGCTTCAGAATTCAAACCTCAAATCCTTGCCTTCAGACCTATTTTTTTCCTATCTTTGAAATTGGCTCTGTAGCAACTCTAGAAAAATTATTCCACAGCCTCATCATTAAACATACACTATCAGTGTTTTGCACAATTCCTATCTTGTATTTTCCCTCCTTTAATAACTTTTTAAAAACAACTCTTCTGACTACTATCTCCCAAGGCTTCATCCTCATACCACTAACTCCTAGTGCTTTCCTGATACTATCTTTTGCCAGTGGTAGGCTTTTTTTTTTTTTTCATACTGTAGCATTAATCTCTCCCCAGAACACTAAATCTCTTGACCAAAGCTGTACAATGAAACTAGAGCTTGACTCTAATTATTACCTAAGAATCTCCATCCAACAAATGAAAGTAACTTACCATTGCTAAACTTTCAACTTTGCAGTTTGCAGGCTGCAGATGCAAAAAGTATTGGGTAAGAAACTGATTTACTGTTGGTGCAGCTAAGTCGAAAGAAAGGACTTTCAAAACTAGGTGCTCCATTCTCAGAACTTGTTTCTTGGTATAGGTATCATCTGTAATGTACACAAACTCTGCTACTTCTGGGGGGTATATTTCTTCAAACTTTCTACAATGAAAAAAGTTTTAAAAAATCAGTCAAGAGAAACCTCTTTATCCCAATTCTGAAATCCCATTAGCAGAATACACGGAATGAACCCCAAACCTACACACTCTACCAACTGTACTTCCACAGACACTTGATCATCATTTCTATCAGGACTGGGTAGCTAACTGCTAATTAAAAGGCCCAAATCGATAAAGGACTTTTAAGATTTCTTCCCATGGAAAGGAAATAAATGAAAGGCATGAGATTTCCCAAGATGAGGACAATGCCAGCATTCACCAAGCAACTAGAAATTTAGGACATACAAGTCTTAGGAAAGTAAACATAATGTTTTCACTTTTATGTTTAGTTTTCATGTCTTAATTGAGAGAAGACAAGACCCTGCTTACATCCCAGAAAGCACTATTATGGAAGGAACTATGCTTTTCAAACTTGTAATCCAGTCCTAGTGTACGGAAAGTGTAGCCAGTCCCCATGTTCATTAAAGGTACCCTGGAATCCAGATCAGGAAAATTAGTGTTCTAGATTAGAACACAGTTTTATCTTGCTCCACTCCTCCAAACTCCACCACACTGCCATCCCTAGTCATTGACTCTCTGTCTGGTGTAATATGTTAAAGTATTACCATTAATCTCAATTTCTTCCCTACACAAAAAGGTAATGGTCACTTTTAATCGAGCAAACCAAGGTGGACTTACGAGGCTAACAGCATAGCAGCAGTGCCCACAAGCTGAAGCTTTCCTCTCAACACAGACATCGAAGAAAGAAATCTATCAATGTAGTTCACAGCCAAATGCAAAGTCTCATTCTGTAGTTTATATTCTTCTCCTACTTCAACTAACCAATCCACCAGGATAGCTCTCATACTGTTAGTGATGTCTGGCTGTTTCTTCATGTAACCCACTTTAGGTTTACACTTAACCTGTTGAAAAAGTTACTTAGTAGTGTTAAAACTGCAATTAGGTTATTTTATCATTAACAAAGATGCTTCATGCTATAAACTTAAGTACAGCATTAAAGTAACTCACTAGTAGTTAAAAAACTTAAACATTATCCTCTCAATTTCATTTGGCCACATTTAATGAATACATTATACACTGGATACAGAGAGCCTTTACCTCCATTTCCCTAAGGTATGTGTGAATATCCTCATGGTAGTCTGGTACTTCATTAACACTCAGTGGCTTTTCCTCTTCTAATACAATTGACATGTCCATAGTATGTGGTGATTCTGGGACAGTTAAAAAGATACGATTAATTACTTAATTCTCTATTTGGTTTAACAGCTAAAAATGACTGCCCTTGTAAGGAATCTCATACTACCCAAGCACTTATTTCACCCAACTAAAAAGGGTTTCTCATGGCAAAACACAAAAGAATATTTCACTCTGGTTTTAGTATCTCTGTGCATATAGTTTTGGAATGATTTTAATAAGAAAAAAATATTGATAGGCCACTAAGAGGAAAACAAGGATTGGATGTTAAATTAAAGTATTCATCTTCCATGAGCAAAAGGAACAAATGCTGTGGTGGTTCTGTTAGCATAAAGCACTTAAAATCCAAGTTTTAAGATAATATCTAAGGTTTGCCTTAAGAGGTATTGCAGACCCCCAGAGTATAACATATTCAAAGCACAATTAGGCAATAGCTAGAAGCAATGAAATGATTTCCATTAACAAGCGTTAACGAGGAAATTAGGTTTGTTACGTCACTTCAGATTAACATTATAATAAATGATTCATTTCTTGTAACAAATTATCTTGAGGCAAATAATACCGTCCATTTTTTTTTCACTTCAAAGATCATCTTGAGGTTAAAACTTTGTTACAAAATTTGAATAAGAACACAAATTATTTCCAAAGGATTTTCTTCTTAACCCTCATCCCCCATAATCAATAGAACTAAAACTAAAATGAGATTGGATTTAGTGAGCTGTCCAGTGATTCTAGCCCTTTGGCAAAGAAAATGCACAAACCTTAAGCAGAGCCATCTACAACAGCTACTCTATTCTGTATGTTGGTAAGAACAAACAGCCATGGTATAACCATTGACTGACTTCCAGGAGGGCAGTGTCACTTTCTGCTATCAAATCGTCACAGACTGGTTTTATAGAAACACAATTGTAAAGCTGGAAGAGATGTTAGATATCACATTATTTAAGACTGCATCCTCAAATAGCACATTCTAAAGTGGTATGTAAGAAGTGAGTCTTATAAATATAACTGAAATCTGTTCTCCCAACCAAGCAAACATTTATGGGATCGGATTAAAATAAGCATTCAAAATCTAATTAGATTGATGTAATTTTGACAGTGTGCCCAGATTAGGATCCTTTTGTAGGTCACTAGGTCAAGTGTTAGCTGTGATGCCCGAGGTAAGTCGCACCCTTTTGAAGGCTTGTTACATTAAACCTAACTCACTTCATCATGATGATCAAGTAAGACCTTGCCTTAAAATGCAAAATAACAGCAATCCAATCTAGTTATAATTACCTTAATTGAATGGAGACTTTCTTAAAACTTACCAAAACTACCATCCATTGGATAATCAAGGGGTACCAGTGGTTTTCGTGGTGCAGGTAAAGTAATAGCTGAATTAAAAGCCAGGACATCTTCATGTTCTGTTTTTTTGGATTCCGCTGGTCTCTTTTGAGTCTCTTCTTCTGCTTCATCCACATGAATGGTGAATGCAGGCTGTTTACTATTTGTTTTCCAAGGAGGAACAGTGACATGATCATCATTTACAGGAAGATCCTTAAGAGGTGCAACCTAAAAAGAAATTGATAACTCACTTTGAGCGTATTAAATGGAGTTTTGCTTTCTTTCCCTTATGGGTCTCAGCCTTTTTCTCCCAAATACTCTATCAGGAAAATTACACTTTCTGAGGCAAAGTCCAGGCAAAGAATAGTTTGAGTAAAGACAGAAAGGATGTTCCAGTTTGTCACAGGCATTCCTACAAAGGTTATACTACTAAGTGGAATTATGTAAAAGTAATCAAAGCCACAAGAAAGGTGGAATGGCAGGCCAATAGATGACAAGTTTAGGGAATAGTTGGCAAAAAAGTGTTGGTTCACCGCTTTCACCCCACGGTGGAGCAACAGAGCAAATCCGGCTAAAATGGCGGAATTTACCAAAAGCAAAGTATTTTTTATAACCTTTCCTACAGTAGATCTCTTAAACAGATGATGAAGAGGAAGGGGAACTGGGTCCCAAAGCAGTGCCTAGGGTTTACAAGTGGAGAGAAGGGTGCTGAGCGTGGCAAAGACACATATTTTATGGCTTGGTTGGATCCCTTTATCTATGTATGGGAAGATGCCCCCAATAGACAGCAGACAGGCAGCATACGCAGTGTCGGCGGGGGTCGTGATGCTAAGAAAAATGGGAGAAACTCCTACTGTGGCATCTCATACACCGGAAACTGGGGACCAGGTGAACTCCAGACTCCCTCCCCTCGAAAGCCCAGGGGATGCTTTATCGCCACTCCACTCTTCCCGCTAAGCCTATGCCCAATTCCCCCTCGGCCCACCCTCCTACAGACATCTCGCATCCTTTTACCCGTCGAGTCTTGGGCCTCTGCTGCGGCGCTGGACCCCGCGGGTTACCGGCCTTCAGTACAGCCAGCGCGGCCCGCGTCCGAGGCTGCTGGGTAGGCGCTGCCTTCTCCGGGTTGATGTTCTCCTGATCCTCTTGGAGCGCCGTCTGCTGCAATGTTAGCAGTGCCGAGCCTGCCTCGCGGGCTGCAGGCCCCGGCGCAGAGCTGCCCAACATCACTGCTCCCGGGGGCGGGCGGCGGGATCAGCCTGCGGCGCCAAGCAGCGTGCACTCCCCGCCCGCGACCAGTTGCGCCAACTCAGCCCAGGAACACTCCAGCCGTAGCTGCCCGCTGCAGCCCAGGCCAGCCTGCCCGCCTGCCTGCTCACCCGACTCCGGACCACGTAGGACCAAGGGGGTCGTGAAAGGCGCGGGCAGACACGGCCACGCACGGACAGGCGTGGCGGGCCAAAGACGACCCCGAGTTGTAGCAAGCAGCCCGCCGGAGCCGCGGCTGTTCATGCAGTTCAAGTATCCCGCGACTATTGAAATGGACCAATGAAAGCGGTCGAGGGCCGTGACGTCACGCTAGGCGACGGGGTCGCAGGAGAGTGAAGGAGGCCACGAAGGGGCGGGACTGGTTCCCTCCGCCCGGCGAAGGGGCGGGGCGGAGAAACGTCGAAATGGGGCGGGAGGAAAAACGCCTGCGCTGGGCGGAGGGGTAGTGGGGACACAGGGCCCGACCTTCTCCTGACTTTAAACTGAGCCACTAGGCGGATGCCTGGTAACGCTCACATAGTAATACAGTACTGAAGTGGCAGACTGTAATGTTATCTTACCATTTAGATGTTTATTCACAGTGGGCAGAAGTTGTGTCTTACGCTTTTTATTTTTCCTAATGAAGATGCAATTCAGATGTCAACTACTGTTGTATATATAACAAATAGTAATGTATTACAAGAAAGGCAAGTAGTTATTAATTTTTATCAATTTTTCCCAAGCTGTGGCAGCCGACAAAAAACACACAGTGAAATTCTAGTGCCTGAGATACAATTATATGCTCTATTCAAAAATGAAGGCTGTTTAAGTATAATAAAAACAATATAGGCCGGGCGTGGTGGCTCACGCCTGTAATCCTAGCACTCTGGGAGGCAGAGGCGGGAGGATCACTTGAGCTCAGGAGTTCCAGACCAGCCTGAGCAAGAGCGAGACCCCAGTCTCTACTAAAAATAGAAAAAAAATTAGCCAGTCAACTAAAAATAGAAACAAAAAATTAGCCGGGCGTAGGGGTTCGCTCCTGTAGTCCCAGCTACTCGGGAGGCTGAGGCAGAAGGATCGCTTGAGCCCAGGAGTTTGAGGTTGCTGTGAGCTACGCTAACGCCATGGCACTCACTCTAGCCCAGACAACAAAGCGAGACTCTGACTCAAAAAAAAAACCAGTATGACCTTATTAAAATAAAAGTCTCTTAATTATATGTGCCTTTAACAAATTTTTATATTTATATATAACGCTGGCACATAATTAATAAATATAATGGCATATAATCAAGAAGCATTGTTTTCTGAAAAATTCGTGATTCTGCCCTTCTTGAAAACATAAATAGCTTATTTTCCATTATCTTTATGCGATTTTGAAATCTTTTCCCTTGAAATGAATAAACGTGAATTCAAATTTATGAACAAAACCTCTGTAGCCTTAAAGACATATTTCCTTCATAAATGATAAGGGAATTAGAGGATACTAGTGCAGAAAAATCTACGAAGCCATCACTATTTCTGCACCCTTCCCCTATATATAGTACCCTTGTATAGCTCAACTGGCTACAGCACAAATTAAGATCCCTCCACTCTATGCAAGCTCTGCTTACTTCCCTGGCCACAATTTATAGCACTAAGCCAAGTCAAGCATTTCACAAACCACAGCAGGGTCATAAAACATTACACCAAGGAAGAGAGAAATCAGTTGCAATTCAACCCTAACTGCTAGAAAAAAATAACTGGTAGGTTATTTACACTGGTTGAAGACCATCCTTAGTAACCAGGACACGAACCAGGTACCAAGCACTTGGGTTCTGGTCCCAGCTTTATAAAATGCTAGCATGTCCTCTTAATCATGTAACCTCACTGAGAATCAGTTTTCTTATATGATTTCACAAACTTACAGAACAATTGTGAAGATCAAATAAGGCAATATATAAGGATACATTTTGAAACCTGTAAAGCAAGTTTATACATTTATGTGTTTACCTTGTAAAACATTTGAATATATTTTTATTTTCCAAATGTTATTTCTCAATTAAAAAAAACAGCTTCTTGCCAAAAATTCATTACAATCCTACTTATAACCATTCTACTTGTGTTTTAAAAATAAAATTTCTCTTTGGTTCCAGAAAGTTCCATTTGTCCAAATAGAAGCATTACCAAAAAAGTCATATCTCAAATATTTTTAGATTATATTAAAAAGCATTTGAAATAAAAGTATGTACAGTTAGCTTGAAATTCTGTTCTAACATTTTTCACTTAAAAAGATCATTTCTTTGGGACTTTACCTTGTTTATAGTTCATGCTGCATCAAAGAAAGCAATCAATGCATTTTGGTCATAACTGTCCAGAATCTCCAGTAGAAGAGGTACTTTTGATTTTACATTGGTGCCTTTGAACTTAAACTTATCTATGAAAAGATCTGTAATCATGCCTGTAAAGAAAAATGTTAATTTCCTGTCATTGATTAGTTCTATTTAATGACACAGTATTTCATTAAAGTGATTGCTTGATAATCTATTTTAAGCATCTGTAATTCTACTATTTAACACCACAAACCTAAAAGGGTTGATATTTTTTAAACATAATGTTTAAACATAATGTTTAAACATGATGTTTTTTAAACAGTCATTTTGGGGGGATTTTAAAGCAAGTATCAAGATATAAATCATTTGACTAATAACCCTCTTAACAACTGGTTACAAGCTATTAATTCAATCAACTGCTGTCCATTTCTGAAATGCTATCGGTATATATAACATCATTACAAGTGGTTTATTTTTCCCACCAAGCAGACTATTTTGACATAATGTAGTTAGATTCTATTCTTAACAGCTTTCTCTGAATCAAAATACTCCACCTATATGTTGACCATTCTTGGGATTTATCTTGAAGGCAAACAGTCCTGGGTTCAAGGACCTGGGCAAATTATTTCACCTTTGAGTTTTCTCATATGTAAAATGGGAATAATTCAAGCTGTCAATCCTTTATCCAAAACCCTTGATGCAAGATGTATTTCAGAATTTTCCATATTTTTGTAAGATAATAAAAGGAATATACTACGTACAGTATTAACCCAAAGGGACTGAATGGTAGCATCCAAAAACAAAATAGTAATATTTCTGCAACAGAATATATGATGAATATCTATACTACATTGAATAAAAAAAGATTATAAATAAACTCACATCAGGCTAAGTCAGGTTTTGTCATTAAATTAGTTCAGATTAAGTCAAGATTTTACTGCCAAATGATTTTTGAAAAAAGCTTCGGTTTTCAAAGCTTTCTGGATTTTGGAATCCAGTGGTAAGAGTTAATGAATCTATACCACTGATCTCTTAAGTTGTTATAAGAATAAAAGAGATCATGGGCTTGCCATAGAGTGAACATTAAGATATTAGATACTGTTACAGTTTGTAAGAAAGCCTCTAGGTATGTAATAAGGAATTCAGCAGCAGGCTTAAGGATCAATTGACTCTATAGTGACTATGGAAGACTCGGCATAGTGTAAAAAACATGCATTTTGGGGTGAGAAGACTCTACTGCAGGCTTTGCCACTAATTAGCTATGTAACAACAACTTCTTTAGTCTCAGATTTCAGTTAAAGAATATGAAAAATGAAGACAACACCATCTACCTTGTAGACCTCTTATAAGGATTAAAAATCCCACCTGATTATGAAGATGGTACAAATAGAATGCTATGCACAATAGGTCTTACGTAAAGATTGCTAACAAAATTGTTTTTCTTAAGCTGTTCATTCCTTTCTTCCTCCCTTTCTCTCCCCCGAACTCCTTCATTCTCTCTTTTAATACAATTTGTGAAACATCTCTCACCACCAAAGTGAGTTTTGAACTGTAAATTACTCATCACATATACTATATATCCCTAATTAAATTTTGCCTAAAAATATAAAGATTATATATAATCTATATATGTGAAATATAAAAATTAAATTTCACAGTTTTATATTTCACAATAGCAACAAAACCTAAAAATTATTTGTGTGAAATATAGTCTATATTCTAATGCTTCTTAGGTTATATTCATTTTATACCAGGTTTCTTCACAATATACAAATTCATACAGCGCACTTATTTTACTTCTTTTTACTTGTATTTCATCAAGTAAAAATATTAAACTAGCTTGAGAAAATACAGAAATATTCTGGGCAATAAACTAGTTGTCATTGGTTCATGACTGCTGTAATCTTTGTCTCTTTCTGCCCATCTTCTCTCACATGATCCTTGGGAAAATAACCAGTTCAAAAGAAATATGACGTGGTATTCTAGAACAGTCCACTAACCATAGAGTCTTTCAAGATGTGCAGGTTGCTTTTTGTATTCTTCCTGTAGATGCTCTGCCTCTTCTAGAATACTGCGATATTCTGGTATCAGAAAGTCTGTATTTCCCTCATGAACCTGCAATTCCTTATTTGAAAGTAAAAACAGAAGCACTTTAATATTCAAAATTTGATCCAGTGTAGTATGAAAGTATTCATAATTTTTAAAATTCCATTACTTAAAATAATGATCATGAGTCCCCAACACATATACTTACTTTTAAAGCATCAATTAACTGCACTTTCTTAGCCAAAAGCAACTGGTATTCCAACTTTGGGTGGATTAACTTTAAAGTGTGTTTGACTGATACTTCATTTATCTCTAGAAGGAGTTGGCCAGGCACAATTAGGTAAGTCACTTTGATTGCAAACATTATTATGGTAACAACAACAAAAATCAGAAAGAATAATTAATTTTTCTTTATTTTTACCGTATGTTATGTTGAGGTTAATTTTCCTTTTCGTAGCTTCTTTAGAAAGCACATCTTTTAGGATGGATATAGTAGAAATGTTGTCAGATTTAAAAACTCCTTCTCCTTTTCTATAAAATTAATATATTTTTAAAAGAAGAGCTGTAGAAGGAAGTGGTCCAGTAAATACATAATTTATTTCTAAGTGTATTAGTGTTTAGATTTCATTTGATTTTAGATTTCTCTGTATACATATATCATTAATATGAAGCATATTTAAATATGTAATCCTTTACTATATGAATTCAGCTTCTGAACATACTCATAAAACTAAACAAAATATGCTAGATATATGCCTCCTAAAGATATGACAATTTATGTAAGTACTTCATTTAAGACAACTTTTTTCATTTTCACTAATATTTCCAATAGCTAACCTCTTACAATATATTTGGAATTGCTTACTTACACACAGTATGTTTTTCTTTGATGTAATCACACAAATTACGCATGACTATATGCTGCATTCTCTAAAGGTCTTGCTCTGTCGCTCACTGCAACCTTAAACTCCTGGGCTCAAGTGATCCTCCTGTCTCAACCTCCCAAGTAGCTGGGCCTACAGAGCACCCTGCCATGTCTGGATAACTTTTTCTATTTCTTGCCTGGGCTGGTCTCAAACTCCTGGCCTCAAATGATCCTCCCACCTCAGCCTCCCAAAATGCTAGGATTACAGGTGTGAGCCACCACACCTGGACTATGTTTCATTCTTAAAAGAAATTCTGATATCGAACCTGAAAGAGTGGCATCTGCTGTTTTTACATGCCAGCATCCATTGCCACAGCTTATGGCCACAGGGCCCACAGAAGGAATTATTCCTTCTCTCTCTCTGCTTCCCCCTTCTCAGTCCGTATAGTTTCAGTGGCAGTGGCCTCAATTCATTTTTGGGACTTCAGGAGAAAGCATTTAGCAGTATATTCCATAACCCTGACTACAGGGATTCACAGCTTGACAATACTACTAAATCCTGGAACTGTTACTAGAACTAGGGGAAAAGAGAGGCTCTATGGCAGCTGAAAAGTTATAAGGCTAGATTCCAGAAACTGCTGGTGGCTACATGGTAAAGCAAAGCAAAGACAAAAGCAGAACTGAGCAATGGAAAGAGATAAAGTCTTGATGATATCAGTTAATTTGATACACTTGTGCCTGAGGCAGATTACTGCTATACTTTTATGTGAGCCAATAAATTCCTTTTATTTGGTTAAGCCCGTTTTCTTCTTTTTTATGATGACCAAGTTTCCTAAATAATATATACCATCTTTCATATATTCAATGTTGCCTGTTCATTTTGTTTTCTCACACACACACACAGACACACAAATCATTGATTTTCAGTAAATGTGGGCAAATGCTAATTGTTTTTTTCTAGAAAGATGAATAATACACCCTACTATTTTGATCCTAATTATGTTTTAGAAATCATGACATTTTTATTAGTCTTTAATCTTAACAATGATATTTAGTAAACACACAGTGTCAGGCACCATGGAATGACTCACATAGTTTATCTTCTTTTAATCATCACAACAGTTCAAGGAAGTGCTATTATTTCCATTCCTCAGAAAAGAAAACTAAAGCTCAGAGAGTTAAGTAATCAGCTAAGGTCACACAGCTGGTAAGTAACAAAGCCAAGATTTAAACCTAAGTATGTCTGCCTCCCGAGCACATGCTTCTACACTACTTCCATATACATGTGTTTCATTCAGGGACCCAAAAAACATTTGTTGAGCATCTACTGTGTGCAAACTACATGGTAGGTCCTTGGAGGATACATACAAAGATAATTAAAAATAGACTCTGCCCCGGAGGATACCGTGTAACTTAGAGAGATAAGCCTACATAAAAATTATTACATACTTTAAGCAAATAACAATACAAAAGACAGGTAAGAATAAAATGCTATGGGAAAAGAGAAAAGAATCAAGGCTTCGAAAATGTTACTATTAAGTTGGGCCTTGAAGGAGAAATAGTTTTGACTGTTATGGAAAAAAGTTTAAAGACACAGAATGGTAAAGAGCAAAGGTATGCTGTTATAAAAGTACATAATATGCTAGGAGCATGTTGAATTGTTTGCTAGGATTAGTGAGTGAGGTTCACTGTGGTACTTCAAAACAGGAGAAACTATTACAGGTTTAGACACAGATAAGCTTCCTTGGAGGGTACAGAGAAACACATAGAACTGATGTTAAAACCAGTTAGATTTCTGACGACTGCTTGATCCCAAAAAGCTAAATTCTGAGATAAAATTATGTGTTCACTGCTGTTTCTAGAACTTAGCATGATAAAGTCTCAACTAGGGAGCAGCAAGTATAATGGAATACCTCTTTTATCTGCTTAGGGTAAAATCCTTGGGAGGCAAAGGCAAAGAGAGGATAAGAAGCTCTCTCCCCTACAACATAAAGCAAACAAACACAAACAAAAGCAAACTTACAGATGTAAGAATGAGAATGCAAAGACCCTGAAGAAGCCAGAGGGTCCAAGCTCAAAGAGCAGATGCAGAGATACTAGCCTTGCCCAAGAGGTAGGCCATTTCACATTCAGAAATAGGTAAAAATAAATAAATAAATAAATAAAAAGAAGGAATTTTTTAGCCTCCACTGCATTAAGAAATTGAGAAAAATTATTGGAGCTTATGAGAGATGAGTGAGAAGTAAGAGCAGAGGAGGAGGTGAAGGCAACTAGAAGCTTGAAAGAGTGTAATTGTAAGAGTGTAATACAATGACGTCCACATTGTAACATGATAGTTTCAAAAAGCCTACATGTTCTAAGCTATCCTATATTTTTGCATAAAGAAATTCAACTGGAATTTTTATTAGAATTAGAATATTCAAATCATTTTGGGTAGCACTGATCTTTTACAGTCTTTTACAACGGCTTCATTTTGATGACTACTGATTACTCCATTTAATCTTTTATGTCAATAAAATTTTATAGTTTTCTTAATGTAAATTCTATGTATTTCAAATTAAGAATATTCTTCCAGATTTTTTCTTTTTTTTTTGTTTTGTTTTCAATGCTTTTTTGTATTTTCCTCTCTTTTTTTTTTTATTTCTGCATATTATGGGGGAACAAATGTTTAGGTTACATTGCCCTTGCCGCCCCTCCCCATTCTAACAGATTTTATGTGGCTACTTTGTTATTATCGCTACTCTGAAAGGGTTTTTTAAGCAACTTATTTTCTAATGTTATTCTTGGGAATTTAGGAAAGGTATTGATCTTTGCATATTCATCTTTACTCAATCACTTTTCTAAACTTATTAATTCTACTTGTTTTTCAATAGATTTTCTTAAATGGTATAGGTTTCCAATCATATTATTTGTAAATTATTCCTGCCTTAGAACAAATGAAAACTTAGAAGCTACATTTATATAAAGCAACACTTATGAACCAGTAATAACTTTGATTTACCTGTAGATACTTTCAAGTTGTGTATCCAGGAAGGTGTTCTGAAAGTATAATGTCACACATTCTACAGGAGGTTTTTCAGGAACTTCAGGCAGGCAAAAAACCACCCAGGAGTGAACTTCGGCAAAACTGAACTGGCCTGTTAGAGTCAGTGTATTCATGGGTCTGTAATTTAATGACAGAGGTACACATTCGTGTGTGAGAATACGTGGAAGTATTATATGTATGCATTAATAAGCAAAATTCTGCAACAGTAGCTAAACAAACATAAGAACCCATTTAATTTTCTCAGATTAATCTCACACATCAAATAAATGAACATTCCAATTTCCTGAAAAAAAAATTTAAACACTTGTCTATACCTGCACTTATGCTAGGTGTCTTAATATTCAGTCAAGTGATATACGTAAATAGCTTTTTTTCATTATAACAGGCTTTACAAATAAAATTCAGTTTACTCAGGTAGATTTTATTTTTTAAAAGTTCATCTAGTATTTATACTATATAAACTACTAAACATACTTACACAAGAATCTCCTTAGTAAAAGAATCAGTACAATGTGAAGGCAAAGAATTGGGCTTTTGGGTAAGATAGGCATGGATGTAAAACCTTGCTCCATTATTTACTGGGTGTGTGTCACTAGGCAAGTTAGAGAATAACAACTTCTATCTTATGGGATCATACTTTCTATCTTGCAAAAGGTTGTAAAATAAATCAAATAAATTTAAAATTAATCAAATGGATAATTTTAAAGAGCTAAGAAAATACGAAGTTTATGGAATGAAAAGTTCTGAAAAACTTTAATAGGATACAGAATTAAGAAATCTTGGCCAGGCATGGTGGCTGATGACTATAATCCCAGCATTTGGGAGGCTGAGGGAAGAGGATCACTTGAGCCCAGGAGTTTGAGACTAGCCTAGGCACACAGTCAGACCTTATCTCTACAAAAAATAAAAAAATTAGCTGGGTGTGGTGGCACAAGCCTATAGTCCTAGTCCTAGCTACTTGGGAGCCTAAGGCTGGAAGATCACTTGAACCCAGGAGTTAAAACCTGCTGTAAGCTATCATTGCACCACTGTACTTCAGCCTGGGCAACAGAGCAAGACCCTATGTCTTAAATAAATAAAAATTTAAAAAAAAAAAAAAGAAATCTAAAAGCTAGAAGGAACTTTCGAGATCATCCAGACCAACCCTCTCATTTACAGATGAAAAAAATAAAATCCAGAGAAATTATGTCCCTAACGTCACATAGGAACAGATTATAATACAAATCCCTTGATTCTCAATTTGCTGTTCTGTAAAGCACACCATGTTGCATCCATTAATGCCAACTTTGATTTTTAAGTAGGAAGATACCCCAAAAAGAATCTATTCTCTTTTATGTTTTTCAGAATCTTAGTAGGAATATTCCCCCTTATATCTTATTTAAATTATATATCTTTAAAATGACAAGCTGCAATAGAAAGAACATGGGCTTTGGCCTCAATTCATACCTTTGGTCCTTTTATTAGCAAGTTACTTGCTTTTCTAAGCCTCTGTTTGTCACTTGTAAAACGGAGACATTACTGTACAAACTGGTGTAAGAATTAAGCGATAATACATAAACACTTAGCACAATACATAGCACAAAGAAAATAATAATTGTTCACCTCTTTCCCTTCTCTTTCATTTAAGCCCATGTTCTTCAGTCCCAAAAAACTACAAATAGAAGGATGCTTAAGTTGGAATGAAAGTCAGAAATAAAAAGGACTATAATAACCAATGGTTCTACCATTAATCCGTGAGGAGAAACGGAAAGGAAATATGATGCTTGAGGCTAATACAATGAAGGTCCTATTCACAGACAACTACTCTTAGATCTAACCTAAACAGTATTTGCTCACAACAGGTGTTTGAGAGAGAGAGAACTACTACTCTTATAATGATCTCAGAATGGTAATATATGAGAAAGATAGGAAACTCCAACTCAAACCAGTTTCTAAAATAAGACAAAGAATCTTATATTTATTAGAAATACTAAATCCATACCATTTAAAATATTTATTTCATTTTTAAGATATAGAAAGAACTACCAGAATTTATACTATAAAAATATAAATCAGGTTTATCTGAATTGTGTAATATCCTAAAAATAAACTGCTCTTTCTTTTGTCCTACCTGTCATGATCAATAGAGTGAGTTCTTTGATGGAGTGAAAGAGGTTTGATGTGGTACTGGCGGACCTGACAGGTTTTGGGCTGAATTCTTGGAGTCACATATGCTTGAAGTGTGCCATATTGGCCTTCAATTGAGCGAATCTGATTCAACATTAAAGAGGAAAGAAAAGAGTATGTAGCACCATAAACACATCTTCAAAATGTTCAACACAAGTTATCAAGTATTTATGCCTTATTCTCTTCTATACTATTTTGAAGGATATTATGACATTCCATTAAACAACTGCATTTTGCCACTAGAGTAAAGGAAAATTAAAAAGATTTTCGGTAGTCAATAGCAAAATTAATTAATCTATAAGTTATCTCCACCACTACGCCGTTCCAAGACATATATTCTCACATACTATCCCATCACTTCTCTATATTAATATTTTATAAGATTCACATAAAAATGGCTAAAATCAGATATTTTGTTAAGTTTTCAAAATAACTTATACGAAATACTTATACAATAAAACTTATATGAAATACTTCTTTTTCTCTGAAATGAGATCATTACAGCATGTAACTATTTTTAATATAAAAATCTACTGACAGAACAAAATGTTTCTAAGAACTTAACTCTTAATTTTCTGTGAAAAATAGAGATTCATACCCACAATCTAATTATGGCATATTTGGACTGGAAAAGTCTTTTGAGTTATTTTCAATATGGCAGGTTGGATATCCTGAGAATTCAAAACTCTTCACGGAAAATAATAATTCACTAAACTATGAGACCTAGTATAAGAGGGGTTGGAAAGTTGTCTAGATTCTTTCTCTTGCCCTCCTTTCCATTCCTCTCTGTTCCAATTCATGGGATGGATTGTAGTACCTCTTGTACTACAAAGGTAACTTCTCTAATCTGATATTTTAATTCACACTTTTCGTGGCATGAGGAAAAAAAAAATCAATGTTTTACCTAAGTGAGAAATATAAATAAAAGTTTATGGCAAGAGTTTTTGCAAATGTTGCATGGCAAATAAATATTGCTCTGACTGGGGAGAGAGGAAAAATAAAAGAAAAAGAAAAGTAATGAATAAAAATATATAAAGAAAATAAAAAATAGATTCAACAAACCTATATTTTGGGGTTTATTTTTAAAGGGTAAGCTCTGGCAACAGAATTTTTTCACAATAAAAAGAGCTTTAACCATGAATATAACAATTTTTCTATGAAAAAGTTTTTATTTTCTAATAATGAATATAACAATCCATATTCATTATTCAGAAAGTTAAGCAATAAAGAAAAACGTGGACAAAGATGCAAGTCACCTGAAATCCTCCCACCCAGAGATGATCATTGTAACCATTTTGGAAGTTATCCTTTCATGTCTCTCTATGCACATGTACAAAAACAAATAGATAATTTCACATGAATAAGTTCAATTTATACTATAGACATCTTTGCTTTCATTTCCAAAATTCACTTTTCCCCCTTATCTCTGCTCTCCTGTTACTATCACGTCCCTGTCCTTTCATCCCACTTATGCCTTCCCTGTATTGTATCACCTCCTATACCAGACAGGTATGTTTCTTTTCATAATTTTCTTAATATTTATAGATATAAATACATACAAATACATAGGGATTTTATCTGTATTTTGTGTTTTTCATGAAATTCCCTCCATGTTAACAGGTATAGATCAACTCATTCTTTTTAGTAGCTATATAATATTCCATTAACTATCCATGGTGTAGATAAGTAGTTATTTATTCAACCACTCAATCATTTGAGTATTCACTTTGGTTCCACTTTTCTGCCTCTTGAAGCAATGCTGCAGTTAATTTTATACACATCTGTCTGTATATTACTGTGAATTTATTCCTATTAAATAGATTCTCTCAAATGAGGCTATTACCTATTTTCCAAAGTGGCTATAACAATTTATATTTCCACCAGCTATGAATGACAGTCATTCATGTCACCTAATGATATTGTTCTTTAACATGTTTTGCAAATCTGTTTGATAAGCAGAAATTGCTTTTTGTTATTTTCATTTGAATTTCCCTAGCTAATAACGAGGTAGGACTTTTTTGTTAACTATTTTGATTCCCTCTTCCATGAATTGCCTATCCATATCCTTTGCCTATATTCCTTAATTAAAACAATTTATAGACTGTCTTTGTATTTTATTGATAATTACCTATCATCTGGAAGACAAATTTTCTTCTTTTTAAATAACTAGGTACTTAATTCATGTGAATTTATTTATGGAGTAAGATGAGAATCCACTTAACTTTCTTCCAGATGAATGCCAGCTGTGCGAACACCAGTTTTTAAATAGAAATAGTAATTTAATAGAATTTCTCCCTAAATAGAAATGTCATACATTAAATTACCATAAATGTGTGCTGGAATCTAATTCTAGACTCTATTCTGCTACATGGCCTATTTATTTAGGCTTGGAAATACCCCCCATTATTTTTGTTATGATAGTTTTATAGAATGTTTTATTATATGGCAAAGCAAGTTCCACCTACTTTTCTTCCTTTTCATAATTTTTTTCCCTTTATTAAGAATACTGTGTTGAGACCTTTTCATAATTTTCTTGGCTTTTTTTAGGCATTTATTTTTTTCTCTGTACTTTAAAATTATTATATCCAATTATTAATAAAAAAAAGGAATGTTGTTTTTAAAAAAGTTTTGGGCCTACTTTCAAATTTATTGGCACAAACTTGCTCAGTGATTTACAATTTAAAACGTTTAATTAGGCCACTTAGAAAATATGCTTAAGTATATTCTTTTAGAAATAAATTTATCCCAGTTTTCAATTTTTCTTTCAAAATACGTGACAGGGAACTTATGCAGACAAAAATGGATTATTTAGGGAAAAAATTACATTTAACTGGAACTTCCTTGACCAGGTGTGAAAAAATTATTGTATAACAGCATCTCTCCTGAAAAAAAATAGTTTGAGTTTCAAAACATCAGCAACACCAGGAAAAACAATTATAGTCCTTAACTTTTAAATCATAGGTGTATAAAAACTAAAAATTTTAAAAAATCTCACACTACAAATAACTAAAATAGATTTGTGTGCCACGTTCAATATTTAATTATAAAAATGATTATGTTATTAAATTGCTAAAGAAAACTTTAAAAGGTTTTCTCTAGAATAGATGGAAATAAATGACATCGCTGGAGTACAATCAGCAAAATCTATAATAGATAGTAGGAAAATACAGGGTGAATGCCCAGATATTTTAATAACTAAATTAGTTATTTGGATGATGAATAGATCAAACAATCAGTAACAACAAAAATCAGTGGAATCTGTACACTAAATATTTGATAATAATAAGGAATAATTTTTAATTTTTCTTAGGTGTGACAATAGTGTAGTTATGTTTAAAAAAGAGTACAAGTACTCTTTTAGACATACATACTAAAATATTTACAAATTAATCATAAATATCTTGTGTTTGCTTCAAAGTAATTTGGGATAGTAAGAGACACAGAAACAAAATTGCCATGAATTCATCATTGCTGAAGCTAGGTGATAAATACATAGGAATCCATTACTTTTATATATATTTGAAACTTTCCATAATAAAAAAATTAAGAAAAAATTTCCAGTAAGAAGAAACTTTAAGATCAATAATTTTAGAGAAGGTAATTGAATGTTCTAATAATACAGATTGTGGTTTGGGCTAAATGAAAACTTAACTGGTCATTCAAAAGTCATTACTCCAAAATAATTTGTTTCAGGGAGAAATTCAATGCAAAGAAATAATATAATACAATATGTTGTAAGATATACAAAGGGGGGGGAAAGTTCAAACATTAGGTAACTTCTAGCATTTTTACCTTGAGTTCCAGCCTAGTGGTATTTGCCTGGCACCGATAAGTGGCGAGAAGAAAGTTGTCATTTGACTGGGAAGAATTCAAAATTGAGGAAAAGAATGAATCCATGTTTTTAATAATAAAAACAGCATCAATAATAATAATAGTTACCATTTACGTGAGTACCTATAATTAGTGCTAAGTGCTTTTCGAACATGTTCTCACTTATTACTATGAACAACCTTATGCACACTAAGTTTTACTAAGTAAGTTTTAACAGATGAAGAAAGTGAGCTTATCAGGGGTTAATTTCCCCAAGGCTAGTAAGTGATGAAATGTGTTCAAATTCATATCTTTAAGACTCTAAAGCTCATGCTCTTTTCATCTTGGGTCTCTGCAATAACATTTCTAAACATTAAGAGTTCTAAAATCTAACTGACAATACAAACACCAAATGTTAATATTATAAAGGTATGTACATTAATGTTTGATGTTGAATCTCTGGCCCCAGTCACCATCACCGCAACCATGAGCAGCGAGGCGGAGACCCAGCAGCAGCCCGCAGCCCCTCGCTCTCAGCGCTGCCGACACCAAGCCCAGCACCACAGTCAGCGGTGCAGGGAGTGGTGTCCCAGGCGGCCTCACATCAGCAGGCACCTGCTGGCTGGGACAAGGTCATTGCAACGAAGGTTTTGGGGACAGTAAAATGGTTCAATGTAAGAAACGGATATGGTTTCATCAACAGGAATGACAAGGAAGATGTATTTGTATACCAGACTGCCAGAAAGAAGAATAACTCCAGGAAGTACCTTTGCAGTGTAGGAGATGGAGAGACTGTGGAGTTTGATGTTGTTGAAGGAGAAAAGGGTGCGGAGGCAGCAAATGTTACAGGCCCTGGTGGAATTCCAGTTCAAGGCAGTAAATACGCAACAGACCGTAACCATTATAGACGTTATCCACATCGCAGGGGTCCTCCACGCAATTACCAGCAGAATTACCAGAATAGTTAGAGTGGGGAAAAGAATGAGGGTGGGAGAGTGCTCCTGAAGGCCAGGCCCAACAATGCCGGGCCTACCGCAGGCGAAGGTTCCCATCTTACTACATGTGGAGAATACTGTCGACCACAGTATTCTAACCCTCCTGTGCAGGGAAAAGCAACAGGTGCTGACAACCAGGTGGCAGGAGAACAAGATAGACCACCAGTAAGACAGAATATGTTTAAGGTTATAGACCACGATTCCGCAGGGGCCCTCCTTGCCAAAGACAGCCCAGAGAGGACGGCAGTGAAGACGATAAGGAGAATCAAGGAGATGACACCCGAAGTCAGCAGCCACCTCAATGTCTGTACTGCTCCAACTTCAATTACCCAATTACCATCGCAGAGGCCCAGAAAACCCTAAACCACAAGATGGCAAAGAGACAAAACCAGCCGATCCACCAGCTGAGAATTCGTCCGCTCCCCAGGCTGAGCAAGGCGGGGCTGAGCAAATGCCGGCTTACCATCTCTACCATCATCCGGTTTAGTCATCCAACAAGAAGAAATGAATATGAAATTCCAGTAATAAGAAATGAAGAAAAGATTGGAGCTGAAGACCTTAAGTGCTTGCTTTATGCCCATTGCCCAGATAACTAGAACTATCTGCATTATCTATGCAGCATGGGGTTTTTATTATTTTTACCTAAAGACGTCTTTTTTGGTAATAACAAACGTGTTTTTTAAAAAAGCCCGGTTTTTCTCAATACACCTTTAGAGGTTTTTAAATTGTTTCGTAGCTGGGCAAGTTGAGATTTTTAAGAACCTTATTTTTAATTTGTAATAAAAGTTTACGACCTGATTTTTTCAAAAAAGTCAACAAACTGCAAGCACCTGTTAATAAAGGTCTGAAATAGTTTAAAAAAAAAAAGTAAATATACAACACAAAGAAATGTTAAATGCCTGAGGTGATGGATAACCCAATTACCCTGATTTAATTAATTCACCTTGTATGCCTATATCGAAACATCACATGTACCCTATAAAGATACATAACTATTATGTACCCATAATTAAAAAGTGAAAAAAAAAAAAAAGTAAATATGCTCATGTGATTAAAAACAAATGTTGGCTGGGCATGGTGGTTCACACCTGTAATCTCAGCACTTTGGGAGTCCGAGGCAGGAAGATTGCTTGAGGCCAGAAGTTTGAAACCAGCTTGGGCAACATATTAAGACCCTGTCTCTACAAAAAAATTTCTTCTAAATCAGCCAGATATAGTGATGCATGCCTATAGTTCCAGCAACTCGGGAGGCCAAGAGAGGAAGATCCCCTGAGCCCAGGAGTTTGAGGCTTCAGTGACCTAAGACTGCGCCACTGCACTCCAGCTGAGGCACCAGAGCGACACCCGGTCTCTAAAAAAATAAATAAATAAAAATAAAAATTTTAAAATAAATAAGCCTGGATGCAGTAGCTCATACCTGTAATCCTAGTACTTTGGGAAGATGAGGCAGGAGGATTGCTTGAGGCCAGGAGTCTGATATTAGCCTGGGCAACATGGTGAGACCCTATCTCTACAAAAAATAAAAAAGTTAGCTGGCCATGGTAGCACGTGCCCATAGTCCCAGCTACTCGGGAAGTTGAGCCAGGAGGATCACTTGAGCCCAGGAGTTTGAGGCTGCAGTGAGCTATGATGATGCCACTACACTCTAGCCTAAGCAACAGGGTAAGACCCTGTCTCAAAAATAAATAAATTTTTAACAATTTTAAAAATAAAAATGTTAGTACTCAAGTATTTAGGGATGAAATGATAAATTAAATAAAATAATGTGTCTGGGATTAGGTTTGAGAGTGGAGAAGGTGAAGAGCATAAAATAAGACCAGCCATATATTGAAAATTACTGATAGGTACATGGAGGTTATTATACTAGTGTTTCTACTTTTGTGTATATTTGAAATCTCCATAATAAAGTTTTTTTTTAAAAAGCCATTATCCTAGAAAATAGGTTTTCAATTAGTATAAAATAACTAATTTCAAAGAATCCTGCAATAAGGAAAACAGGTTAATCTTTCATAGTAACTTAGGAATCAAAGATTTTAAGTTTATGCTAACTTGATCTTTTAAATGATCATAAAAATGTAGGTCCAAATCTTTTGTTTTCTTCTCAAACAAGGATGGCAAACCATATATAGGTAACATCATACAACTGTTATAAAATCTCTTATTGAAAAGAAAATGCTTACTATGAAATCTTATTGAAAATTATTCCCTCATATAACTATCAACCTCTTTCTTTACTTTTTTATTCCTCCTTTTTAAAAATATATAATTAACTACCCACCAACTCCAGTCACCACTTCCTCCTGCTCTGGCTTGCCTTCTCCAATGCAGCTAATCCAGACCTTACCTTTACCCTAACTTCTCTTCAGGAGTCACACCTAACTCTGAGACTGCTTGTCTCCTAGTACTAAGCAGAAAGGAAGTGATACAGTAAGCAGGTCCAAAAGCACTGACATGATCTCATCATAGGTACTTTGCACATAGTAAGTGCTCAATAAATGTCTATTGAATGAAGTTAAGCACACATTGAACAAGCCCAGAAAAAGTGGGGCAGACCAGGAAGAGCGGGGGAAGGAATAGATCATGTTCAAATGCAAGGATGTGTGAAACTGTATAGCATTTTCAAGAAATTTTAAGAACTTCAGTTTGGCAGAAATAATGTGCATGGGAGGGGAGGTAGCAGCTGGTGACAAAGAAGTTGGAAATTTAATCAAGAGCTGAATCATGGAAAGTTTTCTATGCC
>RJWJ010017245.1:0-33262 GCA_004363605.1 Indri indri
GCCGCGCTGTGACAAGAGGCTCCAGACCTCTCCCTCGCAGACATTGTTCATCCTAACCTGCGTTGTCGCTTAGCTTGAGGAACTGAGTTTGATCTTGTCGAGAGAATGAAACGGTGTTAGGGTGTTGGTGTGTTTTCACACTGCCTATAATTAAAGATGTCTTAGCACAACACGGCACTCCCAGCTGCGGGGGGAGGCCAGCTTACAGGCTTAGGTGCTTAAAAACAAATTTCCGGTGGGATGATCACCTGAGCGCGGCTGACAAAGGGCTCCTTGTTAATGCCACCGAGGGGGAGGGTACACTGTCACTATGATGCCGCCCCTCTGCGGGGCTGGGCCTGGGCATGGGTCTGCCAGCTCCCAGCTGCTCAACTCAGGCAGCGCTGGGTGGGTAACAGATGGTGAAACACTGGAAAATTAAACACACATTTGAATGTGTTAAACAGAATCAGAAAAATAAAATTTTTTAGTTTTCAGCCCCCGAATTCCTTCTTGCAGCGACTGAACAGCTCTCTCTGGGCGCGGACGAGGGGCTGCCGCCCTGCAAACTGTCGGCTCGGTGGGGTCGGCGCCGCAGCCCTGCTCGTCCCATCTGAGTCAGGCTGCGGGTGGGCTGGACGTGGGGTTTGCTCTAGTTCCAGGTGGAAAAGGCGATGTCAGCGTGTATTCTTCTAGCAACGAAGGGACCACACCCTCCTGGCAGTCGGTGACGTGGCGTGCTGCAGCACAGACGCGGGCTGCCTTGGACGCAGCCGTACCTGGCTTATTTAAAATACACACACACACACACACACACACACACACACACACACACACACACGCAGAGCACACTGCGGACAGAGAGAGCCTCCCCGAGTGTGCCATGCTGCCCCGACGCCCCTCCCAGCCCCAAGTCACTCCAGTTAAAGAAAGATGCTCACCGGATAAATGTATGATGCAGACGTATTGTTACACCGTTTCTCATGCACACACGCGCGCCATAGCTTCGGTTTCTGAAGGGACCACGTATACCTCGTAATAATCCTCCAAAATTTAAAAAAGAAAAAGCTAAGCCCCACTCCCCACCACCCCCGCCACGTGCTCTGCACAAGCCCGGTGGTTCCAAACTGGGACGAGTTTGGGGCCCCGAGAGCCGGGTTGCCGCAGCTGCGGGCCCCAGGTCCTTGGTGGCCAGCACAGCCGAGCTCTGCCCTGGTGATCTCCAGGGCACAAAGGCCACCACAGGATGCTTCCACGATTTCAAAGGGCTCTAAAGCCAGCACCTTAAACAAACAATTCACAGCGTGGTGACTGTGTTTCGTCCTAACGGTTCTCGCCACCCCGTCTAAGCATCCTGCCAGCCTCTCTCCTCCTGACTTCTTAGCAGAACCGAATCAGACTGAAAGGAAGTTAACGGCCTGGTTGAGGCACCATCCCACAAACAGGTTTCAGGAGACTTCCGGTTGTGATTTATTTTTAGCTAAGTATGGATATGGGGACAGATCAAAAGACATTTATCAGAGGGAACCAACATTAGGAGCAAAACAAAACCCAGGTGAAACGATGGAAATTGAGCGGCAGAGCGTGGCTCTGTGGACATTTCACAAATGTGCGCAGTTTGTCTCACTGATCTCGACGGGCACCGACTGACTCAAGAACATGTTACTAGTCGCAAAGAACCAGGTTTCCTGCGATTGCATTTGCACAAAATACCCAGAACAGGCCACTCCACAGAGACATACAGCAGCTTCGCGCCACCCAGGGCTGAGCAGGGTGGTTGGCGGGTAACGGCGGAAGAGGTGGGTTTTCCCGAACATGTGGCGGTCACACAACACTGAATACACTAAGCACAGAATTGCAACCCGCTACCTGGCCGAGTTAAATGGCAGGTGAATTATAGCTCAATAAATCTGCTTTTAAAGCAGCGTATTATTATTCCTGCAGCAGCCACCCGGGACCACACTCGCATTGACTGGGAATGTTCTGCAGCCTGCTCTGTGCTGGCGCCGGCCCACGTCGCACTAATCGATGACTCCCGGCTGCCGCCCTGCAGACAGGCGCTCACCCCAACGTCTGGGTGAGGGGCCCGGGGGGGACGTTGCTCTGAGCCACAGAACAAGGACCCCGAGCCCCCGTCTCCCCGTTGCGATGGTCGGTTTTGCCGCCGCCCCATCTCAGCTCAGCCTCCCCTCCGGCTCCCTTTCCTTCCAGCAATAGCAGAAAATTCTGGAATTTTAGAAACCTTGTCATGTGACACTTTCCCGGGTGACATCAGCCTTCCTACTACATAGCAACATGGAAATTTCCTTGAAGCTCTTTGAAGAGGTTTTCCAAATTTGGTCTGTTTTCATATGTGGGCTTTATTCTTCAGAAAATGTCAGCCTAATTTAAAAGTAAAATGCCGCTGGAGAAAATTTTCCCTTGTTATAAAAATGCTGAGCATATGCTGGTACAGGCGGAAGCCGCTTGCTCTCTGTCACCTCGCTCCGACGGGGGACGTGTCAACAAGCTCCTTCTGGGGCCCCAGAGAAGTGGACATTCCAGCGTCCATCTGGTTGGACGTCTGCCTGTCCCAGGCCTCGTCCCCGCCCTGGTGACTCAGAGAAGCAGCAAGTGGCCTGGACGCTGCCCACTCGGCCAACGTTCTCTCCGCACGCTCACTCCCCTGTGTCCCTCCTGAACTCAGACCCTGCCTCACTGACGTCATGTGGAGGTCTAACACTGTCGCAAACAGGGCGGGTCCCAAGCGGAGCCACAGACCTTCACTCTCACCCGGCGGCTGCCTCCCTTGGTGCTTGGGCCGCGCTCTGGCTTCAGCCCCAACGACTCCCAGGTGCCTCTGCCCGACCCACCACAGTCCCTGTGGCCGAGCCCTGGTCACACCCAGGGTCTCCTCCGGACGCAGCACGAGCGGATGGGTCTGGGCAGCCCTCAGTGGCCAGGAGGGACAGAGACCGGTGACTGTGAACCCCCCACAGACACCCATGCTCCCAGGGGGCCTGACGTGCCCCTCTGGCTGGGCGGGGGGAACCCCGGCCTCCCCTGGCAAGGACAGGGGGACGGCTGCAGCACACCCCGCCAGGGCGGTGCTCTCGAAGGAACCAGGCTCTCGCGCATGGGGAGCGGAGGAGGGACGGGTCGAAGGTCCCGGGGTCGGTACTGACGACCCCAGGAAGCCTGGCTTGGATGTGTCCAGCACATCTCTCTGGAACGTAGGGGTTTGTCAACTGTTGTTTCCGCTGAAACTCAGGGAAAACACCCTCCGTGGCAGCCTGTTAGGATCCATCTCAGTGGGTCGGGGTCACTGGGAGTCCGGCTGTCTCCCCACTGGGACACCCCTGACCCCATCTTGTGGTCAGTTGTAAATAAAAACAGTTACACAGCTTGGAAGCAGAAAAACTCCTTAACCAGGCCTCAGTCTGTGGGGCACTTGGACACCCCCGGGCAGGGCAGCAGGCATTTAATGAGCGTCGACTAGACAGGGGTAGGTGACTTGGGGACAGCCCTGCAAGGGACACGTCCCTGACAGCCTCCCAGTGGCATTCCAGAGAGTCCCTTCCTGCACAAGTCATTGAGATTCTGGTGGAGGCCACACCCCAGGGCCATTGCCCGAGGAGTTTTGAGAAAGTCCCTCTTGTTGGAGAGGTCTTTCTAGAACCTAGCACTTCTGGCAAGTCCCCTCTTAAACCACAAACAGGGTGCGTAATATCTGTCCTGCCCTGTCTCAGTTTTTATCTTACCCATAACGGCTGTGGACTCCATGCAGATAGATGTCACCATGTCACGTGTGTTTCTAGTCCATGGTGTGTGTTAGTGCTGCAGAGAGCCCACCCGTAATGACCACGGACTCTGTGCAGATAGATGTCACCACGTCATGTGTGTTTCTAGTCCACGGTGTGTGTTAGCGCTGCAGAAAGCCACAAGCCAGTTCTGATCAAGAACTGAGTCAAAGTCCAACTAATGTCACACTGACGTAAGAAAGTCCACCCGTGGATGCCGTCGGTCTCTTAACCATTCACAAAGGCTCCTCACATACCCGCACCCGGAGCCTGGAGGACACCCCAGCATCACTGGCCTCGTGGCCGTCACGACAGAGATACTCTCTGTGAGACCCGAATAAATACAGTCACCCTCAGTGTTCTCAGGGGACGGTCCCAGGACCCCCATGGATACCAGAATCCGTGGACACTCAAGTCCTGGACATAAAGGCACGGTGTTTGCATGTCACCTGCACCTGTCCTCCTCTATGCTTGAAATCACCTCTAAGTTACGCACGATCCCTAGTGCACCGTAAACACTGTGTCCGTCACCGCTACACTGCACTGTTTGGAGAATAACAACCAAAAAGTCTCCACACGTTCAACACACTTTTTTTCCCAAATATTTCCAGCCTGGGTTCGGTTGAATCCAGGGATGCGGAGCTCCCAGACACAGAGGGCTGACGTCGTCACACTCCAGATGAGCAGAAATAGACATTTTGCATCGGAACCCCACAGAAGAGACCAATAAACCTGTCATTATGAGTGACCCAGACCCTGCGGGTAGCTGCATGGCTCCAAGAGTGAGAAGAAAAAGGAAAAGTGAAATTTCTCCTCTTTCGAGTCGAGTCACTAATGAAGAAGCGAACTGCTGCCTAATGAATGAGCATCATTGAGAAATGCGGGAAGAGTGAGCTCCGGGATCCAGGAGGGCTGGAATGTGGGCAAAATCCCAGCCTGCCATGTTCCTGGACTCTATTAAACTTGGAGCTGCCGCGTAGACGCTGATTGGCAGCGAGTCACTCACTGCACGTCGGGTTTCGTGAGAAAACACAGACACGTCCTGAGGCGTGTAAGAGGGACCCAGGTGGTGCTGGCTCTGGCTGGTGGAACAGTCCAGGGATCACCAACCTGCCACACACTGTCTCGTCACAGAGGATTCGCTGAAGGGACCCAGTCGTCTGCTTGGGTGAAGTTTCCGCTATTTTAGAACTTCATCCAAGAACTTTCAGGAAGGTTGCAAGAAAACAATCAAATCTTCCTGTTCCACAGCTGAACTGTCTCTGTCTTTCACATCCCCAACGACACAGAGGACTTGAAAAGGGACAGTCACGGGGAATGGCGCCGGCAGACGTCCTGCCTCGGCGAGTGACTCTGCTGGCAGTCCGGGAACAGGTGGCAGCCGGGGAACGGAAGGGGTCAGCCACGGGGCGCGGCCGCCTGCGCCTGTGCACACGCAGTGCCCAGAGGGGCTGCAGCGGCTCTCACGTGGGGCCGTTTCCTTGCTGCGGTTGGAAACGCAGCCGTTCACGCTGCTCCTCCACGACCTCCTCACAGACCAAAGTGACCTCTAAAGGAAGAGCCTTCCTCCGGTTCACACGAAGGCGTCCTTGGGCTGACGGGGCACGGAGGCAGAAGCCGGGGAGACGGGACCCGCAAGTGTGCGGCCACCAGGCCCTAGACGATTCCCTCTGACCCTCACCCCGCCCCAAACTTACAGGTGAGAGCCCCCCGAGATTAAATGCCAGAGCCAGCAACTGGGGGGGCTCCTCCTGCCACCCAGGTTTGGGAAGCAGGGATGGCCGCCAGCCACGCTTTGAGGACAGACAGGAAATGCGCGAGCCTTGTCATCGCTGCGCCGTCACACGACCAGACAGTGTAAGCCGGGCTCAAACCGCTCTCATTCAACTACCTAAAATATTCCCCAACGCTGACCTTTTCTCTTTCTGAAGGTCACCACGGCACACCCAGGGCAAGCGATGCCCCGGGGACGTGGAGCGTGGACACGGCAAGGCCAGGGCTTGGGCGCAGTGGAGACGCGGCCCGGCCCTCCTCAGGGGGACGGTTCCGGGCGTCACTCGTATCATGCTGGAGATAAAACGTGAAGTAGGCATGAAGTAGAAGTGAAATGCCAGAACCGGGTGCCCCGGCGGCTTAAGGAAATTGAGCTCCTTCCAGACACCCTCCAACCCTCTCGGGGCTCACTGGCCACGTCCTGTCATCCTCCGCGATCCACCCTCTGCCTACGCTCGCTGGCCACGGCCTGGTCCACAGCACGGCGGGAGCTGCGAGTGGGGATGTTAGCAAAGGGTCCGGCCACCACGTTAGCACAGCGAGAGCACGCCCATGCGCTGAAGCCCTCACCACGGACAAGGCTGCAGACCCCGTGACCATGGGAGGTGAGGACAGCACAGCAGAGTCACCCCTCCCTCAAGACTGAGAAACTAAGACCAAATCCACAAAATGTCAAATCCTATCGAGTATCCAAAAAGTAAAGATGTTTAACAGCTGCTGCAGCTGCCAAAACACCCTCTCGTCTTACTTTTCCAAGGGAGTTTCACGCGCGTCACTCCAAACTCCAGAGAGGCTCTGTGACAGGTGCGAACCTGCCCCCTCCGGGCAAACTGACATCCATTCACTTAGTGTGCTGGGTAAGTTCTGCGTGTTGACATTTCTGATGCTTATGTAGAATTAACAAAAAATTGCAAAATAACCCACGCAACTTAGAGTGCCAAGGACCTACTATGTGTCAATCAGCGACCCGCCGGAGGTCGGGGCTCCTGAAGTGCCCGACACATCGCAGACCGCGTTTCTCGAGACCTGTTTTCCCACCGTCCCTCCTCTCCTGACCCTGCAAGCCCGCCGGGCCGCGGCGGCTTTGTCTGTTTTCCCTGGAACGTGTTTGCACATCCCATGTGCCGGCCTCTGTGGGGCTCTCAGGCCGTCAGGGACGAGTGGCAGGCAGCGGGTGCACTCCAGCGGGGACCAGTCCGCCGGGACAGCGCTAAGAGCCATTTAGGGTTCTGATGCTTTGATGGGTAAGGAGCCCCTGTTCCCATAACTTAGCCTCCCCCGTCCCCGCATGCCGTTTAAATTCTTCCTCGCTCCAACACCAGCCGCCTGGGCGGCCCTGCTCTCTGAGTGTCTGCTCTGTGCGGCAGGTCCTCCAACATTCTCCGACGTTCTCCTGCCCACCGCGGCGAGCCCCCTGGCACAGGAGCGACACCTCACTCACCGTTCTACGCTTTTCTGTGTCAAACACAAGACTGAGTCGTAGCTGTCGGCTGAGCCGGAAATGTGCTTTACAGAGCGGCCTCTGGGCCCACCCTTGACTGGCCCGCGGTCGCCGTTCCTGCCTCTTTCACTCGTGTGTTTCTTGACATTTCTGCGCCTCTCAGTCCTTCTGGAAAATAGAGACACGAAAAGAAACTTAACCTCAGGAATAAGGAGACGTGCGTCTGGGCTCGGAGGTCTGGAAAAACAAGCTACCAAAGCGTGTGATACAGCTGAGTAGAGTAGGTCTCTCTTTTTTTTCCTCTGGGTTAGAAATACCAACAGCTAGAATTTATCTTTCCTTAGACATCACAGAGATGGACACAAATCACTTTTTGCCAACGTGTCAACCTCACCAGGTTTGTGACTTGAGCCAGGACTTAGCGGCCCGGCGTTCTAAAGACACGTGTCCTGCTAACCACAGGCCTGAGCCACTGCGGCCCGGGCTCCCAGGGCCCGGGTCAGGCTGCAGCAGCTGCGCAGCCTGAGATAACCGTGCTGCCTCTCGAGCTCACGGAACGGCAGCCAACTAGCCTTACCTGGGGAAAGACTTCGAATCTTTCATGTTTGAGTACTCGAGGGAGAAAAGCGTAGGTTATGGTAACAGTGAGGGCAGGGGAAGATTACCTGGCGTGCTCAGGAACAGGCACTTCCTTTTATTCTCATCTGGAGGGAGGTTTTACGTAGAGCAATTAACATACTTCCCAGCCGTTTCAAGTTTACATCTTGACTGATGGGTTTAAGGTGTTAAAAAATAGTCTCTGCTGGGTTAAAATGTCCTAGAGATCTCAGCAGTTACCACTTCCACCTGGAAGGGTTTTTACTGCCTTCAATTCATAGCCCCCGGGCCTGCCCGCGGGCCGGGGGTACGTCCTCAACGGGAGCAAAATCAGAGGCACAATTGGGGGCAACGCGAGGCGTGTGTGGCAGGAGGAAATCTATTCCGGGACAGGGGACAGGGTTACCCGTAAACAAGGAACCTCCTCCTGCACGTTTTCATCCCCTTAACGGAAAACCAGAAGCAAAGTCCCCAGGCTGGGAACCCTTGAGGTGCAGGACTCGGAGGGAACGTCTTAAAAATAAAAAATATTGCACCGTAATTATTCGAATAATCGATATGCCCGTCCCTTTGTCCGTGTTCACAGTGGAAGTGAAGCTGCAAAAGGCGACCGAGAGAGAAACAGCATCCAAGCCTTTCTCCCTCAAATTAGGGTGTGACCATGTCATCAGCGCAGAGCTGAGACAGGGCTGGAAACGGGCTGTACCCCCCGACTCCCCAGGGGTCCTGTCCTGCCCAGGGCTCTGGGCACGGGTGCCACGGGGCTGGCGTGGACAGCAGGGAGGAGGAAGAGCTCCAACCGGGAAAGACAAGACGTCTGGGAAGAGGGTGACAGAGGCCCGGGAGGCGCCATACTCTACTGGTCATCAAGCCCTCTGCATCTTTAATATTTTAACCTCTCTGAAGTTCCAGTTTCTTATGGCCAATGGCAAGGCGGTGTGAATGGCCGTGGTGACACGCCGGTACTCCCTGAGGGCGACAGCACTCTCGGCGCTCGAGGCTCTGGACCTTGAGTTATGAGCCGGCGACGTGGTCGTGACTGCTGCTACTCCCCGGCCAGACATCACCATCCCTCAGTGTCTGGCCAGTAAGCTGCGTGGGGTCCAGGGGGGCAAAATGCAAGTCCTGATCTTTGTCTGAAAACACAGGGTTCACCTGGTGAGATCCAAGGGATGATCAGCACCTGCAACGTGGTGTCGGGGCTGCAGGAAGGCCCTGCCGCCAGGCAGGGGTCAGGTAAGACGCGTGTGCGGCAAGGCCCTCGGGGACACGGAGCACTGTGCTGCGTGCAAACCACCCGTCCAGCTTGTCAGTCTGTCCCTGTTTTAGTGTCAGAAGTTCCTCCTCCTGGGAGCCCCTCAGGCCCGGGAAAAAGGCACAGTCGGTCTCCTGGTCCCGGTGACTCCGCAGAAGGACGACGTGGACGCTGAGGTCTGGGGAAACCTTCGCTGATCTAATTTGAGGTTTCCTTTTGTGCATTCACAAGGGTGACATGTGACAACATTGGTCTGGATTAGTCCAGAATTTACGCTCCTTCTCTAAGCATGATGAAAACATGCTAAGTGGCAGGGAAGAGCTGACTCGGCATGAGCGGCGCCACCCTTTGTAATGAAACTTGAAATAACGGCGTCGCCTCCTCCTCACGGCGCTTAGACACAGCAGGGGGGCCACTCCGCTCACCGAGGAGGTTGGGGCTGGGGAATAAAGGACCCTCCTGCCGACCTTTCCAGGCACACGGCTTTACCTCGGCATCCTCCCTCGGTCCAGGATGGGGCGTGAAAAAATAACAAGCGCAGAAGATAGAAAGAAAAGTGAAGAGATTGGAACACGAAAGTCACGTCCGTCACAGCAACGACCGCGGCCGCACCGGTACAGCCCTGGGAGGCAGGTGCTGTTCGCCTCCTCGTTTATGGACGAGGAAACTGAGGCACGGGGAAAGGAGGGCATCCGCGTGAAGTCCCGGGTTTGCATGTGACTGGCTCACACGCAGGCTGTTCCGACCCCAGGGCTCCCCCTCCCCCACGGCCAGGAGGGAACGTTCTCCCCCAGCTGCCAGCTTCTTCCCGGGGGAGCCCCCAGCCTGTCTCCACAGGGAGCCCCCGTCCTGCTGACGGGTTTCCAAAGCGATGCATGGCCCACGCTCCCCGGCACCTGTTGCGGGAGGAAGGAGAGAAGTTTGCGACTGCTCACCTGCCGTGCCCAGACGCTTTGTAGCGTCTCACAACCCCTGTGACCTCTGGCAGCAGATGGCGCCTCCTCCCTTTGTGCATGAACCAGGACGCAGACAGGTTGAGCGGCTTCCCCAGACGTGCAGGCCGGTCAGTGGGGAGGCTGGGGCTCAAACTAAAGTTCCCTGTCTCTGCCCAGCCCAGGGTCTGTGCAGCGCATCAGCGGTCCTCAGCGGACCTTCAAACACAGCACTGCAAGCAGTGAGTTGAGAGAGAATTGTCCGTGTGTGTGCATGTCCGTGTGTGTGCATGTCCATGTGTGCATGCATGTCTCTGTGTGTCTGTGTGTGCATGTCCGTGTGTGCGTGTCTGTGTGTGTGCATGTCCATGTGTGCATGCATGTCTCTGTGTGTGTGTCTGTGTGTGCATGTCCGCGTGTGCATGTCTGTGTGTGCGTGTCCGTGTGTGTGCATGTCCATGTGTGTGTGCATGTCCATGTGTGCATGCATGTCTCTGTGTGTGTCTGTGTGTGCGTGTCCGTGTGTGCATGTCTGTGTGTGCGTGTCTATGTGTGTGCATGTCCATGTGTGCATGTCCATGTGTGCATGTCTGTGTGTGTGTCCGTGTGTGCGTGTCTGTGTCTGTGTGTCCGTGTGTGTGCGTGTCTGCATGTGTGTGCATATCCGGTGTGTTTCTTTCAATGGTAATTTTTTTAAATTACTGGTTACGAAGATGAAACTTCTCTTTTGATGTGAACATCTATGGTTGAAAGGCATTTTCATAGAATGAGCCTGTGGATTTTAAAATCAGCATTGCTGAAAACGGAACCATGACGAGTCTGAGACTCCGGCACTGCACACAGCCGCACGCGGGCTGGGGGGCTGCCCTTCGGCCACTACACAGGGCGTCACGCAGCCAGCCGTACAGGCACAGACTAACGTTTTGAACAGTTCACAGAAGTTGGTCTCCTCGCTCCGTGGCAACACTTCGTCGTGGAATAAATAAACCCAGTGTCCCGCGCCCACTTCCCTGTCCACACAGAGCTCCGGCAACCCTGGGAGAGGATTAGCTGCTTTTGTAGAAAACTGTTTGCATAATCAAAAGCAGAAGACAGCTCGATTACTGAATCACTGTGTGTCTTGCTGGGCAGCAGAATCTGTCTGCCAATCAATGCCAACTTATTTTTTCCATAGGGTAAAAATGTGCATTTCAAAAGGGCCGGGATTTGGTTTTGCGGCTGGTTCCTTCTGCCGTCCGGCACGAGAACGCTCCTCGCTCCGCCCCAGGGAGTGTTGTTCCAGCCGCAGAGACTGGTCTGGGCCGTCCCTGCCACCTGGGCTCTGAGGGACCTTCGCGTGGTGGCCCTCTCCCCTTCCCGCGAGGGCCGCGCCTGGGGCAGGGCGGCTAAGTTGGGTGCAGCTGCCTGCACCTCCCGTATGGCAGCCTGGGGACGCTCTCAGGCCATTGTGTTTTGCGAGTTTGCTTATTTCTTCATTTCTCACGGGAGACGGAGAGGGTCAGCCAGCCGATGGAGGTGATGTCACAGTGACGAGGTTCGTGCAACTGTAACTGAACCGAGGGTGCCTGGGCGAGGCCTGCTGATTTCAGAATCAACACCGTATCTCCAGGTTCACATAGAGAGAATGTGAACGTTCCGGAGCCACAGACACCAACTCTCTGAAACGCGCCTGTTACCCACCTTTAAAAGAGACTTCCTCCGGGAGTCTTTGTGCAGCGCTATTCCGGGCCCCGGAACTGTGGCCGGCGGTCGGGGTTCCTCCTTCCCCGTCACAGACCGAGGAGGCAAGAGCCTCGCACCGGGACTGAGGTGTGGGCAGAGAGGAAGGGGCAGCAAATAACCCACGAACCGTCCCCCGCAGCCGGCTCCTGGGCGAGAGGGGACCCCGCCCACGTGGAGCAGGGGACAGGCCTGCAGGGAGGACCGAGCGAGACCAGGACAGAGCCGCGGGAGGGCGGGCGGCCGCGCTGCCCCTGCTGCCCACCGGGCAGCACTAACCCATGCAGGGGAGACCGGACGTCTGGCGGAAGAGCGGCAGACGTGAATCTCCAGCATTTAGCAGGACGTTTTCAGAACAGCGGGTGATGCGGAAACGTCTGGTTTTCTGGGTCAGCGGTACCGACCTGGCCAGGATCCAGTAGGCCAGGACAACAGTTGCCCCTAAACGGCTCCTCTGTTTAGGGCAGACAGGTTGGGGGTTTCCCTGTGGGGGTTTCCTGGCAAAGCGGACAGCGGTCACGGCAGGAGAAGACAGCCCCGTTCTCCCTAAGTGCCAGGAACAGACATCAAGTGAGTCAAGTTTAGAATAGCGCCCAGGGTACGTTTTCGATGAGCGACGAATTTACCCCGTAGAACATCAGTCCTGGAGCACATCTGGCCTCTGTAGGTCAAGCTCTTCCCCACGCAGGCTAAATCCCAACTCCGTGGGCCGTCAGAATTCCCGTCAGGGAAGCAGAGTGGAAGGCAAGTTGCTCTTACAGACGTTGACCTGCCGTCGGCCACACCAAAATCTGGAAGTTTTGCTCCTAGTTCGGCACCTTAAGTCGGGCTTATCCCACTGCACCTGTTCCCCAAGAACTGCCATTTTTATAGCTGAAGAAACTGAGGCGTAACGTGGCAATGACCCTACAAAGCCTGTCCCCGAAGCTAGTAGCAGATTCGACAGTAACGCCCAGGACCCTTGGCAGACAGCCTTTTCCTTGAGTTCATATCGTCCAGACAAAACCCCGGCACTGGCGCTGCTGGGGTGGTGAAATCTCCAAGACCGGTCTTCGTGTTGGCCGTGCTGTGCGTGTTGAGAAGCCCACAGTCCCCACGCACGTGGCCGAGCACGTCTGCACGGTGAACCCACCAGACGCCGAGCTCTGAGCACGCACAGCCGCTGGTTGCAATGCGGCTGCAGGCAGCCGGCCATTCCGTCTGCAGCTGCCTCCCCCTGTCCCTGCTGTGGCTCCGCCTGTAGCTTTCCCGCTGCCTGAAAGGTCCTTCCTCCTGCTCAGTCTCTGAGAAGCTTCCACTCCCCTTTCCAGACCCGGCTCAGAGGCAGCCACCTCCTCAGTGGCCCCAGTTCCTAAATCTCCCGACCCCGACGGGATCTCAGCCTCCTCCCCCGTCTCCCCAAGCCGAGGGCTCCTGGCGCAGCCTTTGGTGACTCTGGCACGTAGTGCAACAGGGGTGCTGAATACAGAAGGCGGAGAGGGAAGGAAGAGCACTGGGACGTCCCCAGGCCTGACACCGGGGATCGCAGGCCCTCACTCGTCCTCGCGGCTGGAGAAGGGCTCACGCTCTGAACCAGACGCGCAACGGGGATGGGTTCTGATGCGGATTCTGTGGGATTTAATCACTAGCGGGAGTAACACGGTGACGCCCGCACCAGACTGCAAGGAAGAGAAGGAAACGCCGATGTCTGAGGTGTCCCCCAACTTCCCACGGAGGTAACTCAGCCCTCGGCCTGTCAGGAACCGCTTCGCAGAATGGGAGAGTCCTGGCAGCCAGACGTCCCCACCCCCGACATCCGAATCCCCCAAATCCCTCTGATGTCCCGATCCCCCAGTCACTGCAGCTACCCGCTGTGCGGCCCTGCCACTCTGCCCGGGGTGTGCGGGGGCTCACGTACTCACACACGCGCCCTAACTTCCCAGTCACGGGCCCTGCCTACACGCGTGCATCTTCTTACGCATGGAACACCGTAATTAGGAACACCATTTGCAAGCAGACTCCCATTACACGCAGCTGAACTTCGCCAGAAATGCGATGCTTATCACCATCTCGCAGGGACACTCTGGTCTGCTCGCACCGCGGAGTTTATGTGCTCAGGAGCCAGATCATAGCCCTTGCGAGGTCAGAACGGCCGCCGTGAAGAGTCCGGGGGAAGTGACGCTTCACTCTGTGCTGGGACAAAGGTCCAGGAGAGACAGGACTTGCTCACCTCTGACCCATTAGCAGATGTGTGACTTTTCCTTTCTCTATTAGTGGGTCTGTCTGTCGAGATCGCCACGTCCCGCTCAGTTTAACGCTGTTGAAAGGCACTGTCTTACGTGCACGTCGATGGTGCTGTAAAGGGAAGCAGAAATCTCAGGACCCCCAGCTCCTTGCGCAAAAGGCGGTGCTGAGCACGGAGCCCGAGCCGCGCGACACCCGCTTCCCCACAGACAGCCGTGACTGGCGCTGCGCGTCGGGGAGATAAAACCGTCTACAGGGACCACCACAGGCTGTGCATGAGGAACCCCCTCGCCGGCCTCCCGCAGGCAAGGACGTGGGAACCGTGACTCTGGGTCTGCAGGCCACGCCTGGCTCCCCAAACCGGAGTCTGCTCCCCCCACTCTGACAACGGCGACGGCGAGGTTGTCTCCCCAGGGGCAGGGCGGGCCAGGTCAGTCGTCTTCCGCCACCCCGCACGGCTGCGCAGCTGATGCCGCCTCCACTCCCGTTCCGCTTCGGACCCCGCCCCATCCCGTGTGCGGTGCGGATTTCCTGAGCACCGCCAGGGCCGCACAGAATGGGACCGCTGGCCCCTGCCCACGCTCCCTCCCTTCTGTGCCCCTCGCCTTAAACACAGAGTCCCCAGTCTGTCCTCAGAGAGCACAGGCCACAGATGCGTCTGTGGTTCGTGCTTTTCCTGGGCCGTCCTCAAACTCAGGTTTAATAAGCCGCCATCGATTGAGCTTTGCCTCCGTCGTCGACTGCCGTCAGCGCCCTACGGAAATGTGATTCTTGAAGGGGAGCCCACCTACGCGACATCCTGGGAAATGACACAGGCTTGTCACAGGACCACAGCGGCCGCCTGGATGGGGACCTGCGCCCGCCACAGCCCAGACGCAGGTGAAGCCCACAAGACACCTGCTCGGGCCACACACAGAGCCATGTGCGGGCTGAGGCCGCCCCCTGCTGGACACACAGGCAAACAGGTTTGCGTAGAGAACACCTTACTGTAGACCGAAATAATAATCACCTTTTGGGGGGGTTTTCTTTTGTTTGCTTGTTTTGCTTTGTTTTAATTTTTTATTGTGGTAAGAACACAGCATGAGCCAAACCTCCTAACACAACATAAGTGCACAATACAGCCTCGTTGCCGCAGGCACGGCGTCACACTGCGCACCTCCAGAACTTGCTCACCCGACGTGACTTGAACTCCGTTCCCCGAACAGCAGCCCCACGCCCCACTCCGGCCCCTGGTGAGAACCCTTCAACCTCCCTCTCCGTGGATTTGACAACTCCAGAGACCTCGCGGCAGTGGACTTGTGCCGGCTTCTCAGGTCACTTGGCATACAGTCCACAAGGCTCGTCTGCACAACGGCGCCGGTCAGGATTTTTCTTGTCTTTAAGGTGGAATAACATTCCACTCCGTGTAGACACACTTTCCTTATCGCTCCTCTGTGGACACACACGCGGGCTGATTCCCCGTCTCAGCTGCTGTGGGCAGAGCTGCAGGGCACGTGGGCACACAGGCTTAGAGAGCCTGACTCCAGTCCTTTCGGGTGAGTGGGAACCCATGCACCCCGCTGACGGGAAAGTCAGATGGTGCAGCCTCTACAAAGAAAATCGAAGTCTCGGGGCCACCCCCTCCTCCTTCCGCCAAAGAGAAGGCAAAGGCCTCAGGCCCCTGTGAGAACCGGCGCCGCGGATCATGCGCTAAGGACATTCCCCACTGACCTCCCGTAAGCAAGGGCTACTGTACCTGCGTCCAGCACCTAAAACTGAAGCCGCTAAGCCACACTGATAATGAAGTTGATGTTTGTCTCCAGGTGACAGAACTGGAGACCTGCCAGGACGTCTGGTACCTGACGCTTCCTTATTTCACGTAAGATGAGGATTTCTTGGTCCTCACGAGACTGTAACCACCACCTCACCAGCCCATTTCCTTCTCTGCTGCCTTTAAAATGCGGAAGGTTCCACCTCCCCTCGGGAGGAACAGCCACCGCGTGTCTGCGGTTCGTGGTTTTCCCGGGCGTGCCCTGAAAATCTTGGCCTAATGACCCTCCGCTGATGGAGATTGTGCCTCAGTTGTTTATTTGGCTCGAAACCAATGTGGAGACTCCCCAGAAAGTTAAAGGTAGAACAAGCACGCGACCGGCAACCTCGCTTTTGTTTTTGAAATCGGCGCTGTGCCAGGCGCCGGGCACACTCCCTGGACACCACAGCAGCTCGGGGGTAAACAGGTGCTCAGGGAAGGGACCTCTCGCGACGCCACACGACCCCGTACTTTTGACACGTGACACCGCATCAAAGGACCCAGAGATCCCGGACCAAAATGAAAATATTGAGGGGGAACCTGATGTTTGAGTAAACTTTGACGCAGAGGGACGTGCCCTCCCGAGCCGGGCCAGTGCGCGGCCTGCACGACCCAGGGACACACTCAAACGTACCCGCTCTCCCAACGGTTCCTCACGAGGTTCAGGCCTTGTTGAACCTAGGGTAAGACTGAGGTATTTTAAGCATCCTTAGAGACAGGCTCAAAACCCCACAATTTGCAAAATCCCCTCCTTACGCTGAGACTGAATCCACAGTGGCACTGACGCGGGTGGCGGTGCAGAGGGCGAGCGCGACGTCCCATGAGCGCTTGAGCAAGTACTCAGCGTGCGCAGATGACCTCGTCCGACCTCGTCAGGTCGCTGTGCAGGAGGGACTGTGAGCACCTTCGCAGAAGAGAACGCTGAGAAGAAACCAAGAGACTTACCTCGTCTCACACCTCTAGGAGTGGCGGAAACGGGCTGCCCATTTTCATCTCTGCAAAATTTAGTCCTGGGACATGTTATGCTTTCTGCAGACGTGTGAACCAGAGAATATTGGTGCTATGACTAGTGACCCAACTGATACGTTTTGGACGATATTTTTTCAACAGGGGAAAAATTGCAGAATGCATCCCGAAACCCAACACGGGGATGTTTGCTCTTCTGTCACTTAGGGTGATTTGCAGGAAAGATGCCTGGAACTCTGTCTCGAAGCCTTCCCGGTCCTCTCCCGTAGCGAAGCGTCCCTCCCGACTGCGTCCCTAGTTCTCCCAGCCCTGTCCGTGTGAGGGCCTTGGCGCATCGTGTCTGAAGAAGCCCCGACGTCCGATCTGTGATTCGTGACCGCACCCACAGAAACCCACACAGCGGCCGGGCCTGGGACCCGCAAGTCTGTTAAGATAAGTCTGTTAATCAGAGACAAGATGCCAGACGTCTGTTTGCTGTGTAAACCAAGGACTGGGGGTTTGTCTTGCATACCCTTAGGCCTGCCAGTGCGTTACAAAGGACATCTCCAGGAGAGGGGCATGATGAGGCAGGTCGACCTCCTTCTCCTGCCCAGCAACTCAGGTTTAGGGTGTCCTCTCAGCCAGGAGGGGGTCCATTCAGTCAGCCTGTGGGGCAGACTTAAGATTTTATTTTAGTTCACAAGGTGAAAATCTGCCCCCTGCTGGTTCAGCTGTGCAACTTTACCATCATGGATCCTCTCTGACCCTCAGTGTCCTCCTCTGCAAAATGGGAGGAGCAGTTCTTCCCTTGAAGAATTCAGTATAACATTGGTATCGGGTGCATGGTTGGCATTAGTAAAAATAGCCTGTACCCAACTCTGAGTCTCTCATAGTCAAACGGGGGAGAAAGACACACAAACCACCACATAGCAAATGATCTGTGATATAATCAAGGTTTGCACCTAGTATTAGGAGAGCCCAGGACAAGACATGACTAAATGGAGTCGGAAAAGTTGTAAAAAGAAAATCAAAGCCTCAGGGCCACCCAGCACCACCCAGAGCCACCCAGGGTCACCCCATGTCATCTAGGTCCACCAGGGCCACCAGGGCTAAGCCAGGTCACCCAAGGCCACTGAGGGTCACCCAGGGCCACCCGGGGCCAGGCAGTCTCTGTCACTGACCCACCGTGTCCACCCTTCCACTCTGAACCTGGGGTTTTGTCCGTGCTGTGTGGCCGGCAACCCAGTGGGAACTGTCATAATAAAGCCATTTCGCTCAGTAAGCGCCAGCTGTGACCAGACATCGGAGTATTCGGTCAGGCGGAGCAGTTTCAGTGCTGACCACCAGAGGGCAGCAGGAGCCCAGCCGCACGGCCCAGGGCCGGCGCTCGGCAGGGAGGTGTCGGCCCCGGTGAGCAGCTCCCGCTGCTGCTTTGGCAGGAACAGGCCCGGCAGGAGGGGTGCCACGTGTCGGGTGGGCCCAGACCACCTCCTCCTCCTGCAGCGTCTTTCCCCGCAGGCCAGGGCCAGGCCCAGAGCTCCACGCACCGCCATCCTCCCAGCCCCGTTGGAGGCCCCGCAGGGACCCCGGAGTGCAGAGGGCAAGTTGGACGCTGGAGGCTCTCGGAAAAGGGCAGGTTTGAGGCTGGGTCCGTCTCAGCCTCGGCCCCAGCGCCTGGGGGCTCGGCCCTGCGGTGCCCACCCCTCCTCCGTCCGTCCCCCCGCCCTCCCAGCAGGGGCCGTGAGTGTGGGGCTGTCTGAGGTGCTCTCGGTTCCCCTGGGGCCCGGGGGCCCTGGGGCTGCCCCAGAGGAGGACGCCGAGAGGGGGCAGGGGATGGGGTGGGCTCGGCATTCCCGGCCGGCCCCGCGTTGACAGGGGAGCCCCGCCCCTCCGGTCAGCCCTGTCCAGAGCCCCTGGAAGGAAAGAGAACATCGGGGTGTGGCCTGTCCCAGCAGGTGGGGGGGGCCCAGGTCAGGCCAGCCCGGCGGCAGAGGAGACAGCCTGAGACTCTCCACTCTCAGTAGTTTTGACTGAAAACGTGGAAAATGCGGTTAAAGAACAGATCAGACCCGGGCGCTATAGCCGCACCCCGAGGACCCCCACCTGGACAGGACCCTGGACAGTCCCTGCGCACCGGGAATCAGGACAGGTCCTCACCTGTGGTTAGGGCTGCTGATGTTGGAGGTGCCTCCAGGTCACTCAGACGTGTTCCCACGACAGACCCAATAAGGAGACTCCAGGTCCAAGGTGTTAAAAGGAAGAGACCGGGAGAGAGGCTGGGCCACAGCGCCGGGTCCCGGACCCAGTGGGGTGGGGCCCCCCGAAGTGCACGGCCTGAGGGATGGACACAGACTTGGGGTCAGGGAAACTGAGGCAGAGCGGGCGCAGCATGGCTGTGTGGTAGGTCAGGGAGGGTCCCGGCGGGGACTCGCAGGGACGGCGGTCACGGCCGAGTGTGCGCGGAGGCCGGGCTGGCGGTGCACGGAGGAGGAGGGAGGCGCAGGTCGCGGGAGGTGCCGCTGTGGAGCCACGGCAGGGGGCTGAGTCCTCGCGTCGCGGTGGGTGGTGCTGCAGGCGGCGCCCGCGGTCTCTCCCTGCAGATCCAGGTCCTCTCCCCAGTGAGGACCAGCCCAGCTGCAGCCCGGACGACATGTGTTTGCACCGCGAGCCCGCCCCCACAGCCACAGCCTCCGCTGCACCCTGGGGCAGGCCGGCGGCCCCACGTGAGGCCAGGGCCCACGAATTGCCTCTCCCTCGACCTGCTGGGGGAGGGCCCGCCCCCGCAGGAGTTCGTGGTGTAGGCGCCGTCCAGGCAGCGGCTCTGACCGCACGGCGGGCTTCGTCTGTGCCCTCCAACCTGTGGCCAGGGCCGGGGCTGGAGCCGTCTCAAGCCCTCACCTTTCCTGCCCGGTGGGGGCCACCTCTTCCCAGGCAGCACTCTACATCCACCTGTAGGAAGGGGCGGCTCTGACATCAGCCCAGGAGGGACGCACAGGCCCCGCCCCTCATGCTTGTCCACAGCTCGCCCGGGAGCCCCTTCCAGTGTCTGGGAGAGTCAGAGGCCAGTGCTGTTGGTCCCTGAGGCACATGTCACCTGCTCTGGTCTGGGAGAGGTGTCATCGCTGGGCCCAGACCTGGGAGAGAGACCCCGGCCACCGACTCACAGAGAGCCAGTCAGAGCAGACGCCGGTGTCCAGCCGCAGGCTTCTCCTAGACCACTCTCTTTGCAACTCCTGGGCCCAAACCCTGCTCAAAAGTGCTGGGCCCTTTGGACAGGGCCCCTCTCGAGGTGTGAGCCCAGCTCTGTCACCCCAGGTGCCAGCAGAGACCCCGTCCCCCACCCTGCACACATGGGCCACCACTTTCCCTCCCAAGTCGGCTGTCCCGGGCAGCTGTCCCTCCCCACCCTCAGGACACAGGGATTCGGTGGTCCCTGCCCTGCTGGGGTGGGGCAGGGGTGGGGGGATCTTCCCAAGGCCACTGCCGCCTGGCATGGTAGGGCTGCAGCCCAGCTGGTGGAGAGATGCTTTGGCAGACAGACGGTCAGGGGCTGCACGTCCCACCTGCCTCCTGCCCAGGGGCCGCCCTGGAACAGGTGGGACGTGGTGGGCAATGCGACCTCCCTGCCGAAGACTCCGAAAGGACAGCAGGGCGGGTCTCTCCACTTGTGATCCCTCGGGGCTGCCCCGCACAGGCCCCACAGAGGCCCCGCACACGCACACCTGCCGTCCTCTGCACCGAGATGAACCGGCCCAGACGGCCCTGGGAGTCTCCGGTCTCAGGGGGCGCTGGGGGGCCGTGATGGGGCAGCCCTGTGCCTACACACCGTCTGCTGTGTGTGGGGGACTGTGCACGCGCTGTGTGGCCCTCACACTCACGGGGGCTCAGGGCCAGGGCACGAGCCCAGTGTGGGTGGGCTTCTCCTTTCTGTGAACAGGTGCCTGGCGTGTGTGCCCCAGACGTGTGTAATAACGGGGAACCCCATGGATACCTCGCGCTCGAACCGGGACCAGCCTGCCTGGGTGGACCGATGAGACCCTCAGGGGCATTGGCGACTCTGGAGGCTTCATTCCAGGGACAGCTGCCAAGCCCTGGCGCTGCCGTGGGCAGCGAGACACGGAGGGAAAGACCAGCTGGCAGTTCTGGGTGTGATTCGGGCCTGGGCTGGGCAAGGACATCGGCTCTGGCTCAGCCAAGCCCCTGCTGTCCGCAAAGGCCAGTTTCCCACCAGCCAGCATGGGGCCGACCACCTGACCGAGCTCAGTGACGTCTCCCAGCCACGCACCGTCAGGGGAGGCGAGTGCCAGGGTTGGGGTGGCAGGGCTGGTGGTGCCCGACATGCAGCAGGGCTGGAGTCAGGACCTGCACACACGCATGCACGTGCTCACACATGTAGATGCACACGCATGCACATGCACGCCTCACATTGAGGCATCCCCAGCAGGTCACCTGGGCATGCGTGCAGACTGTGGCTTTCGTGACCCCTGGGGCAGCAGAGGCTGGGCCGGCCCAACCCTCCTAACAGCCACGTCGTGGCCAGGCCCAGTGCGCTGTGAGGCGGCCGGGACCGCTGGCTGAACCCGAGAAACCACCGGGGCCCCGTGGGGTTCCTATTCCCATCCTCCCTCTGGGCCTCGTGGGCGGATGTGGAGAATCATGCCAAGCGTCCCTAACTAGCAGGTGGCACTGTCCTGGAGACACTGGCCCCTAGGGAGAGCGGAGAGACAGTCCACGGGCAGGCTTCTCTCCGCTGCTGCCCAAGGGGGGACGCAGCCTGTGCCGGCTTCGGGCCTGGAGACGCAGATGCACCCTTGGGGTCTCGGCCCCTCCCCACAGCCCCGCACCCTGCGTCTCCGGGCTCCGGCCAGGAGGAAGCCGCCAGAGCAGGACTCAGGAGAGGTCAGGACGCAACTTTCCTTTGCACCGATGAAGGCCGAGCAAAGCGGACGTCACAGCCACGCAGTGAGGAGACCCCGACGCAGGGGACGCCACTCACCACCTGCTCACCCATCACGGCATCAGCTAATAAAGTCTTGCCCCTGAATTCGTGATGCTTTGTCTTATTTGCTAGCTTTTTAAATGTGGTGATTTGATGGTTTTTAAAATTTTTTAAAGTTTTTATCTTCACACCTACTTTTGATTTCACAATCTCACTTTTCCTGGAAGAGGGCTCCCCGTCACCATCTTACCATGAAAGTGTCAGGCCTTGAAGCCAGGCCTAAGGAGGACTCGGATCTCGGAGCCGCTGGTCACAGAGAAGCCGATTTTCAGGGTCAGACCTCGGGCTGCCACTCCCTGCCGGCCGCTGGGCTGGGCGGCTCTTCCCGGCCCACCCTCCCGCGGCCCCGGCTCTCCGACGCCCCAGCCAGTGAGCGAAGCACGAGGGGAAGAGGCTCAGGCCACACGGCAGGACTGCAAGTCACTGTCACCAAGTGCCAGGTTGATACCATGTTCCCGGACATCAGGGCCTGGTGGTGGGCGTGGCACGGTGGCACTGCGGGAAGAGGAGGACGCGTGTTCGAGAGCAGGACACGAGGGCACGCCCTGTGGGGGGTGGGCCCGGCTCCCCTCCTGTCATCTCAGGTGGGCGTCGCCCCAGGGAGGCCGGGCAGGAACAGGACTGCCCCTCGGAAACCCCAGGACGCTCTGCTCTCTGGGGAAAGAGCTGCCGGCGGCAGGTGGCGGGCAGGGCCGCGGCCTTGCGGCTTGCGCCATCCAGGGCGTGTCTGGGACCAGTGACTGGCGCCTCCCCTCAGTCTCCCCTCGCACAGCTTCTCGTGTGACCACCGAGCCGGGCGCCCTGGTCTTGGAGCTCTGGGTGTCCGTTGTGCCATGTCCTAGTTCTGGCTGCCACAGCAAGTGACACGGCTGTGTGGCCGGGGAACAGCACTCACTCCGCATAGGTCCGGGCCCGGGGGTCCAAGGTCAAGGTGTCGGCCGACCGGTTCCTGGCCAGGGTGCCCTCCCGCCTTGCTGCCGGCACCGCCTCGCTGCGTCCTCGTGGGGCAGAGGGATGAGGGAGCCCCCCCCGGGGCCTCTTTTATAAAGTCACTGACGGGGTGAGATTTCCACACAGGAATTTCGGGGGACACAAACCTATGGCTCGTAGTGTGTCGCGTAGCGTGGTGGGCAGACGTTGGGCACATGTGCGAGGCAGGAGCCTGCGCGGTCTCTGTGGCAGCTCCGTGCCCAGGCGAGGCCCCACAGGGGGTCCCACAAACGGTGCTGAACGAGCGAACAAAAGGCGGGTGGGGAGTGTCGGGCGCAGCCGCCCGCTGGGTCTGCTGGCCGTGGGCCCCTTCTCCCCAGAGTCAGGGGCGGGATGGAGCCCAAGCCCAGTAGGTCTCAGTGGCCGCCGCCACCCGCCTGCCCAGGCTTGGGCCCTGCGCCCTGTGGTCCTCACTCACTGAGGGTCACCGGCCTCCCATGCAGACCTCCCCTTGAACTTCCGGGACACAGATGTGACACGTCCCTGGAGGAGAGGGAGCATCGGGGGACCCAAGGGCGTCGAGCCAGCGGGACCCACGCCGAGCAGACGGCTCCCAGCCTCCCCCTGCGACACCCCCAGGAGGTCAAGATTCAGCTTCCTCTTTCTCCACAAATGAAGTGTTTCCCGCTTCTGCCAACAAAGCCAAGCCAGAGGCTGGGTGACAAGGTCGGTGGAGGCCGGGCCCTCGGCCACAACTATGTGCTGACAGAGCCCCGGCCGCCCCCCGGCGGTCCCTTCACCCTGCTCCGCCTGCACCTCCGCCCGGCACACCCTGGCAGGGCCCTGCCGCTGCCACCCCGAGGCTTGGCCGCAGGTCCCGGGTGACTGTCCGGGATGACTGTCCCCAGGGCTACGCCGTGCGAGGTCCCACCTCCTCCGGGCGTGTCATTCTGTGGTTCGGGGTGTCTCCACCGAACCTGGCTCCGGGCATGCCGGCCCTCCGGGGTGATGACAGGGTGCCCCTCGCACATGGGTCTGGCATGAGCGGCACCGAGCCCCAATCTCAGTGCAGTGCGCAGATGGCAGCCACTCGTCATCATCCCCGTTGTCACCGTGTGCCCTGCAGGCCCCGTGCAGAGGCCGTTTCCCAGGGAGGCCTTCCTGCTTCCAAGCCGGGCTGGGCTCCTCACTGGGCTCCAGCCTTCCTCCCGCCGCCGCTCTCAGCACGCTGGGGCCCTGATGTGTTTCTCCCGATAGACGGTTGGGAAACGTCCCAGACCAGTGGCCTCTGCCCTCCCACTGACACGAGGAGGCCAGGCTCTGGGCTTGCAAGTGTGTCCTGCAGACGCCCGAGCTCAGCACCCGAGCGCTGTCCCTGTGCTCTCGTCTCTCCTCGCGGCCTCCCCAGCCTGCCCCAAGTCGGGACTCGGTCAGAGGGCCTGGGGAGGGCGTGCAGGTTCGAGGCTCCTCCCACGTGCCCGTCCGGGTGTGGAGCTCTGAGGGTCCCAGCCTGAAACCCAGACCCTCACGCTGCTCTCTGCGCACACGGCCGAGGACATCTGGTCACAGCGTGATCCTGGGAAGCTGACGGTGGCTCTGGAGGCGCAGCTGTGGGCGCCGGAACAATGTCCCAAAGTCGTTCTACAACAGTCGCCGGTGCTCACCGAGGGGTGGACTCTGCTCTGCTCCAGCCACAGGCCTTCCAGTTTGTCAAGCAAACTCTTCTCTCAGCCTCAGTTTCCTGGTCTGTCGGATGGGTCTGGAACCAAACACACTGACAGGCCCCAAGGGGACTAACGAGCTGGTGAACACGAGACAGGCACCCGGAGCAGGGACCACAGCTGAAGGACGGGACAGCTCTGAGCTCTGGCCACCGACGGCAGTTGTTTGTTCTTCTTTCTCTGCATGTTTCCTGGCCTTTCTCTTCCGTCCCCTCTCAGCGGTACTGCGTCTGCACCTCTGCTCTGCACCACTGAAATCGTGGGCGGTGGCCGACCTCGGGGGGAACGCCCGGTGCACACGCCCTGGCGGCAGGGCTGGTTTCGGCAGCCAGGCTTGTGCCCGGAGACCCACGAGGTCTGGACGTGGCTGATTGGACCAGGGTGGGAACCAGATGCAAGCTTCCCTCCAGAAAGTGAGGGACTGGGGGGTGAGAGGGACGAGGGCTGGCCCACGCTGCCACGTGCCAGAGCGGAGGGGCTCAGGCTGTGTCATGGGCCGCAGCCGGCACAGGCTCTCCCCGACGTCCGAGCCCCCTTGTCTCTGCAGGCGTCGCACCCGGGGCGTGGGCTGCTGCGGGCTGGACTCTCACCCGCCGTGGCCGGTTCCTGAGTGATGCACCAGGCATCATTTATTTGCTTGATGTGACATGTGAGCCCAACCTCCTGGCCACACTGGAGAAGAGCTGGACCCACAGCCCCGGCCTGGCCCCACCCCAGGGGGGCTGAGAGTTGGTTCTGAGAAGGGGATGCGGACGGCCAGTTGGTGCCCTGGGCTCTGGAGAGAACCCACCTGGCTGCACCCCCGGCTCCCAGCAGGAACAGCGACCACAGAAGGGTGGCCCTGTGGCTCACACCTGCCTCCGAGCCAGCGCAGGGCGTAGGGGTGCTCGGTTTGGGCTAATTACTAGAAAATCCACTTCATCTCACTCTCGTGTAAGACAGGGTGAAATGACAAAGTGTTTCCTGGCATTTTAACTCTGCGCTGCAAGAGCCACCTGCCCTGGCTTCTCCGGAACCTGCTCCGTGTCCCACCTTCAGAGCCAAGGCTGACCGCGCAAGAAGATGCGTGTCTTTGTCGGTCTGGGCCTGTGCACCCCGACTCCTCTGTACCCCCTTCCCTGTGACCAGCTTGGGCCCAGGGGAGGCACGGTGGCAGCCAGCCTTCTCCTTGCACCCCCGTGAGTCTCAAGCGGGGCCGTGGGCTCAGGCCCCCATCTGGCCGCAGGATCTAAGGACCAGCCGCCCGGCAGCGCCAGGCTCCGCGCTCCACGGTGTCTCCTGCAGGCTTGCAGGTGCCGTGTGGCTGGCCCTCTGGCCTCACCTTTGCTTTGCAGGCGAGGAAGCCGGGCTCGGGAGGCTCAGCGGGCGTCTGGCGCACAGAGCTGGAGCTGGCAGAGACCCCATGAGAGCCCAAGTCTGTCTGGTCCCAGAACCCATGCTGGGAAACGCTGGGACCCCACCTCATGTCAGTAGAGACTACAGGCGCCAAGCCTGACCCATGAACACCCTCCTCCTGCCTGGGCAGACAGCCGCGGCCCTTCACACCTGTGGGTGCCGCCTGCCCGCACCTGTGGCGTTGGGCGCCCGTGGAAGGAGGTCTGAGAAGCCTGCTGGCTCTGACAGCTTCGCGTGGGTTGCACCTGGGATCTCCCATCAGTGTTTCTTACAGTTCCCTCGGATAAAACCAGGTCTATCAGGGCCTGTGAAGCCCGTTTATTGCTAAGGGCACAAACACTACAAAGCAATGAGAAAAAACACGTTTTACGGGAGGGAGGCTGGTTAGCCCATCAGACCTGTGGGAGGCTGGTTAGCCCATCAGACCTGTGCACGCCTCCTCCGTGCGGGAGCTGGGCCGCCTTCTGGCTTGGCCACGCTGGACCTGCCGCACGCGGGTCCCAAACCCTAGGCCCTGAAGCGTCTGCGCCACGTGCTTCTGGCTGGGAGAAATGCACAGGATCACCAGGAACTTTGCGTCACCTCCTGTAAAAAAAAAAAGTGACAACGTGCAAGGGGAAAAGAACGCCAAGTGCCGACAGCCACAGGCGGAGCTGCCCAGCCTGAGGGGCTGAGAGCGGCATGGCGCCCTCGGGGGCGTGGGCCGGGGCTGGCCGGCTCGGGCGGTGGACCAGGTACCCGGCCCTTCCAGGTCCCCGCCGTCCAGGGTTCGGGGGGCGTGAGACGGGCGGGGCGGGAGGGGCTTCTCTTCCCCGTGGAATTCTGCCCCCTTCAGAGCTCAGAGACCAACTCGGGGGTGAGGCAGAGCAGGCGGGAACCAAGTCGGCGGAGAGGAAACGGAGAGGCGCGGAGGGCAGGGAGGGGAGAAAAGGAAAAGCGGGACCGGGAAGGCAGCGGTGACAGCGCCGCAGGAGGCCTGGCGTCCCCAGGGCCCGTCAGACCCACGGCGCCCCTCCCGGGGCCCCAGCGGGCCCTGCCCCCGCCCCGGCCTTGCCTCTCCCCCGGCTGCGGGGTGCGTATCAGAGGCACGTGCTGGCCTCTCTCTCTCAGAAGCAGAATCCATAAGCTGTGCAGCTGTGAGCAGCTCCATTATTTACCATCTGGAGCTGCCAATTTGCAGTGAGAGTCAGAGGAAGAGCCTAGAACATTCCACCCTCTGTCACTTCCGAGAGAGCCGCGTACTGTGGCGGCTGCTTTCCCCGCCCCCTGCCCCTGGCCGCGTCTGCCAGTGCCGGAGTGTCCTGGAAGGGCTGCGGGGCCCAGGGCTGCCTGGGGACAGGCTGGTGAGGACGCCCAGTGTCAGGAAACCCTCTGGCGTGGTCGAGGCTGCTCTATGTAATGACGATCTTTCCTGTCTGTCCTCCTCTTCCCTGCCAATTGTCAGAGTGTGCGTGGGGGGCACCTATTGGGCACCTCAAACCCCGAACCCTGCTCTCGCCAAGGCTGGACAGTTCAGCCCCACACGGCTGCCCGTGCTCGATCTGACTCAGTCTGCGCTTCCAGCCCCTGCACCCAAGAGACCCAGAGAACACGCGGCAACAGCAAGTGCGCCATCCCGCAGTGCTGAGACGCAAGGAGCAGCCGTTCCTCAGCCGCCACGGTGTGAGGAGAGACATCTTGGGAGCCACCGCATAGGGCCTCGCCCCGCGACTGGAGAGGCCACGCACCCACCAAACAAGCCCTTTGTGACAGCAGTGCCAGACCCGCTGACAGAAGGGGACACTCACAGGGACCTGGCCGAGAACTTCCCCACGGGAGGGGGACTGGGGGCTTCCAGGACGCGCAGGGCAGGAGGCGCATGTGCACGCGGCCTCCTCTACTCTGGGGTCGCGGAGGGGAGGGCGCGATTACCGATGGAGTCCTGGAGGAGGTGGGTGAGCTTGCTGTTCCGGTAGGGGACGTGGCCGCGGTGCTCTGACAAGGCACCCAGGACGTCTGCGAGGGCTGCGAGGCTGCGGTTGATCCAGGAGGTCTCCCTCAGGGCCGGCCCGGTCGCCCCGGACACGTCTGGGAGAGGCAGACACCGTGACACGTGCGTGCAGCCGTGAGTCGGAGAACAGCCGGGCTTCTCGGTGGGGAAGGGGGGCCGAGGACGTGGGGGAGACGTTACAGGGAGACCCCGCCTGGTGCACCGGCCCCTGACATGGGAGGGAAGCTCGTGCTGGGGCTGCGGCCTCTCTGCACGGAGGCCAGCGCCGGGGCACCTTCCCAGGCGGCAGGGCCTAGACAGCCAATCCGTCGGGAGGTAGCGGGACTTAAAACAACTGCAGACAGGAAGTGGCCCGTTCCCCGTGTGGCTCCCTCCACGTCCCCAAATCCAGGCCCTCTGCAGCCGCCCCCGTCCGCTCACCTGCGCACTCACTGCCGGCCAGGTCCACGAGCTGCAGCTTGGCGCACGCCTGCTCCGCGCGTCCTGTGGGGGGCCGCGGGGGCCAGGCCGGGCCACTCACACTCCTCCTCCTTCCTGCCACCGTCGGAGGGTCTGGGCAGGGGGAGGACAAATGGGAAAAGGAGAGGGTCAGTGTGATCGTCGTGGGTTCTCCGCGGGACACGGGGAAGAACAGGAGGAAGGAAGCGGTTGTCTCTGCGGAAGCCGAACTAATGCCTCAGCTATCCAAAGAAAATCGAGTTTTTCTTAGAAGGATTTGGAAATGATGTTACTTAAAATTCCAGTCAGAAAATCGATGAGCGCTTTTAGAAATAAATCCTGCAATCTCTGATCTTCCACAGAAGTCCTGACTGAAGCCTTCTTCATTTTGGCGTATGTGTCAGTTCCAGAAGATGTTTTTCCTAAACACGCTCTGAGATGTTTTTAAAACCTGACACTCGCTGTGCAAAGCATGGAGAACACGCGTAACTTTAAAAAGAACACGAGGCCCAATCTCATCCCCCTGCCCGTGGCGGCTACCTTTCCCGCGTGTCCTGTGCACGGCTGTGGTAGAAACGGTTGCTGCTCCTGGGATGTCCCGCGCCCAGGGGGAGGTCGTCAGCACGGCGCCGCGACCTCCCCTGCCTCACCTGGGCCACCCCGGAGGCCACAGGATTCGAGTGTCATGGTGACAAGGACGAGGAACGTCTAAGTGCAATGTGAGTGAGCGATGACCGTCACTGCCCTGTGTGAACACGCTGCCCCGGTTTCCTTGTCACTAGTCTGGCCCTGGCCCCGGGTCTCAGGTGTGGTTCCCAGTGCCTGAGCCTGCGGAAGGGCAGGTCCTCGGGGCCCTCCCAGCCCTGCTGCCCCCAAGGGCTGGGGTGTCCTGTGCCCGTGATTCCGGCAGCTACAGCCCAAGACTTCCCGGGCCGTCACAATAGGCATTATTTTTGTTACCAAACCGGAATGACCATGTCGGCTGTGTAGTTTGTAGCTGATGTTTAACGGAAAGGGCTCTGATGGTGTTGTACGTGACAAACGCACCGTGTTCCACGGGGTAAATATGCTCTATTGTCTTTCTGTATTGTGTTTCACTGGCCACGTGTGTCCCTCCCCCGGCCCTCATTCTCTCTTCTCCGCCTGGGCTCCCAGGGGCCTCTTGGGTTTGGGTCCCAGGTCTCCAGAAAATGGCTGCTGTTCCGACTCCTGGGTCCTGTGAGACGCAGATGCTGCCGTGAGGACCCTGATCTTTGCTTCCAAAGTGGACTTTTGTATGACTTTCCACTGACTGCAGCTGGCGACTTACCGGAGCTGTCGGAGCCAAGGGCTGTGGTCACAGTCACCGTTATGATCAGGTCAGACCGGGACGAATCCTCGTGCACGAGTGTGGGATGTGTCGCCCTGCGCCGCAGACCCCCACGCACCAGCCGCATGAGCTCTGAGGCACTGCCGACGGACCTGGGGACGACGGCAAGCGTTAGACACACCGGGAGGGGACAGCCACCCAAACACTCTCCGGCCAGCAGTGGCCTCTCACCACAGCTAAGCGTGCCGATTGCAGGAAGGTGCACTGCGGCCAATCTTAGGCCAAATAACACATCGTAAATCAAGTTTCTACTCTCTGAGGCCTAATGAACCACTGCGTCTCTGACTGCCTACCCAGAAACGCTTGCCTGAGTCAGAGGCTGCTGATGTGTCCACACCAACCATCCTCTGTCTATTGTACCCTCGTGGGCTCACGGCTTTGAAATGTTTTGCTCATGGGGTTGTATTTCTGCATATAAGTTTAATCTGTTTCCCCATTTTAGCTGACGAGATGTGACAGCTAATCACAGCTCTTGGGCAGCAGGAGACGACGTTTTGATCATAGTCTGCCGGTCAGACGCTGAGAGTTTCGGTTACTTTGTGCAAACATCATGGTTAAATGTGTGACTTCTTTTGAGCTTTTGAAATATTAAAAATTGCCTGCAGGCCCTGGCCTGGCTAACTCAGGGACCCCAGGACTGGCCCCGATAGACGGGAGCTCCCGTCATGCCGGGTTGTGAGTCCAGGCGAATCCTGCCAGCACATGCGCACGCAGACACACGTGTACACAGACCTAAAATGTACAACGTTGAGGAGAACATCTACTTAGGACGAGGGCCCTCGCTTTGACAGGAGGACTTGCTATCCTATTCTAAAAAATACTGACATTTACAAGCATGGGTAAGTACATCTGTCTCCACCTGGGTGGCCGTGGCCCAGGAAGCGACTCTCTCCAAGCCTGTGTCCTCATCTGCGAGGTGGGACCGCGTCTGCCCGAGGTGCTTACGAAGATGCTTTTAAAGATATGTTTATTTATTTACAGATTTAATGTTGATTGTAAAACAACAATTTTTCTGTTTTTTTCTTTTAGTAGCTTTAGGAAGATATTATTGATGTATAAAAGTTGTTTATTTTGATCCACCTACACACTGTGAAATGACCCCCTGCTCCAGCTCATCAATGTCTATCTCACCTCCACGTAGTCACCATTGGCCCGTTGGACACACGGAAAGCTGCGCGACACATGCTAAGCGCTGGGAAGCGCACGGACCGTTCCCTGTGAGCAGCAACGATCAGGCCAGTGTGGCTGGTCCTGTCTGCGCGTCACAGCATCCCGGCCTCGGGGCCCGCGAGCTACTCACTCGCAGGTCGGGGCGGTGGCCTCCTTCCTTTCGTCTCTGGCTGCCGTCGCCTCACGCCTGGCCCCAGACTCCACTGCCAGACTGTCTTTGGCCAGAAGGTCAAAAATGTCATTGTTGTAAACTTCCACTACGGAAACCTCAACCTTTGGGCTTGTCGGTGGGTTTTCTGAAATAAGCCTATAGGAAACACAGAAGAGCATAAACGCTCAGAGAAACTTCAGTGACCCCTTAAAGACCGGCTAAAAGACGGTGTTCCATGTGAGACCATCACAGCCCTAGAAAATATCCCACAAAACCGCTATGCTCCACCCCACCAATACCGAGATGCTGTCTTGGGAATAGTTATTTTATCCCAGTTACATTCAAGTCACCTGCCCCAGCAATCAGCGCCCCTATGATTCTGAACACACCTGGCAAAGCAGCTGGAAGAACACACGGCCTCCACGCAGAAGTCGCCAGGCCCACGGCCACCGCCACCCAGAGCCCAAAGCAGGCGGCGAAGACACAGCGCATTCAGCACTTTTCCAGTAACGGGTCTGTTTATGTTAAAGCTATTTCTGTTTCTTTACCCCAATTCCAAACAAGCTCTTCCTGTGACCTCCTTAAAACCTACTCAGACTCTTAAAAAAACAACTGCGTATGTTATTCTGTTCCGTCTCTTAAAGTGCTATGTGCTGACTGTGGAAAACCTTAAAAAATAAAGATATTACACTCAGAGGAAAAGAAAAAACAACCACAGCCCACAACAAGGCAAACATGGCCGCTGACCCGCGGTTCCCTCTCTCCCCTGCCCTCGCGGCTCCCTGCAGCCTCCCTTTGGCAAAAGCCTCCCAGCCTCATGACCGAGTAACAAAGAGCAAAGGCAGCCTCTATCTCTGGGAATTGTCGTCCCTGTGACACGTGCACAGCGGAATGACCTGCTTTGCCTTCTTCTCTGCGTGAGGATGCCAGAGACACAGGCTGGGCCTGGGGCAGGGTGCTGTTGGACCGAGACAGAGCTGCCTGGGCGCTCCTTTCCTAGCACTGCCGCGGTTTTTCATCCAAATCTGGAAGAGTTTTGTCAACAACAAAGAAAATAAAAATGACTAAAATGAAAGAGAAAAGAAATTTCTCGTCTACATAACACCCAGGAGTTACTCTGACAGATTTCCTGCTATTCACGGGGCTGTTGGCTGTAGTCCAGGAACAGTGTTGGAAGCCACGGCCTTCCTTCTCAGCCTCTGACAGGCCACGTGTGGAACAGGTGAGCTGTACCTGCGAACGGTCACAGTGCAGGGCGGTGGGCAGTGGCTCGAACTCTGCAGGGCTCCTCTGGGGTCGCAAAGCAGGGTTAGGGTTAGGGTCTGGGGTCACAAAGCAGACACTGACCTCCCCGAGGGCAGGCAGCGGGAGGCAGCAGGGGCTCCACCCCCGGCGCCCTCCACGCTCCGTCTGTGCTCTCGGTCGCACCCCACGCCTGCACACAGCCCGCTCCGCCACAGTTCCCTGTCTGCTTCCGCGCTGGATTCTTTGAGCACAGAGGATTGGTCACGTGCAGTTTTGTATCCCCTGTGCCTCTGACGGCGCCTGGCATGGGGAGTGACGTCGTACATTTCTGTCCACAGGACCCAGCGGGGATGGATCTAGAAGGATGTGGTGTCAGCACTGGGCTCACGAGCAAGGGAGACGCTGCGAAGGGAAGAACCCCAGGGCAGCCTCTTACTTTATTGAAAACAGCAGAGAAACCTCCTAGGCAACTTTGGCAGCCGAGGAGGGGTATTTTTTAGGGTAAAAGGTTCATATAAACAATCTCTGCATCGATTCCTGATGTCGCCGTGGTCCTGATGCTGGGCAGACGGACGGTGTGTGGTTTGCGTCACGCGCACCCAAGCTCCCCAAGCCTGGCCGGACGCATTCCTTTCCTGATCTTGTCTACGGTGACCACAGAGCCCAGAGGCGAACATTCTCACATGTGCACTCATGTTCTTGTTTCCGTGAACGAAGGCAGTGAGGCTTCCAGAGGCCCAGGCCTCGCCACAGCCACCCACGCGGAACAAAGACTCAACCTCCAGTCCGAAGAGGCCCAGCACTCTAAGTCGCTGCTCACGGGGAAGACACAGCATGTGAAGTCACGGTTTCATGCCCCGAGATGTAAAACATTTCTAAAGCCCATTTTGGAAATGACGTAATTTAAACACCTGTCAGGAATGTGGCGTCGCCAGTTGCTGAGGCCGGTGGTTCCATTTCTAGACAGTCCTGACGCCCAGGTGCTTTCCTGATGGGCCCCACTGCATTTTCCCAAGCTCTTTTCCACCCTGTTTGCCGCCCTGACAGAGAAGCTTCGGTTATGAATTCCATGACCAGAAACGTGACGTATTAATAAGTGTAAGACGCCTGCTCTGAACTCACTGCACGTTACACGTCTACAGACCCAGTGCAAGCTGCACTGCCTTTGAGGCAGGCACTGCATTCACACTGGAACACGCTCCCGCGTCCACCGTGGCTGCGCATGCCTTCTGGGGACCCGGCTCTCGCGGGACAGAAGAAAGTCGTGCAGAACACTGGGGGGATCTTCCAGATTCCTACTGCTGGAGGAGGAGCGTCCTCCCAGGCAGGACCGTTAAGGCCTTAGCGCGTAGACTCCCGCCCCAAGAGCGCGCAGGCCTGTGCTCTGGTGCCCTCCCTGTCAACCTGAGGTCACCCGCCATG
>RJWJ010017246.1:0-12909 GCA_004363605.1 Indri indri
GCTAATTTTTCTATTTTTAGTAGAGATGGGGTCTCACTCTTGCTCAGGCTGGTCTCTAACTCCTGAGCTCAAGTGATCCTCCCATCTCGGCCTCCCAGAGGGCTAGGTTTATAGGTGTGAGCCACCACGCCCATCATAGAGCACCTTCTAGATTAAAATGTCAAGTATGTTTATTGACTAGGAATAAAGTTCTATAAAGAAACAAAAATATTCAGGATCCAGAGGGAATGCAACAGGGCAGTAATTTTGAATCTGGTTGTGATAAAAGCTCACAGCGAGCCCAGCAGGAGGAACGTAAGTGGCCTGACGGTAGCCTGGGGACTCTCAGGGCCTTAGTGCTGTCAGCCAGGTAGGAGCCTGAGGCTTGACTGCTCCCTCCAGCTCCTCCTTGCCACACCCCAGAACTCAACCACCCTCAGTCCTGCAAACCCTCCTCTCTCGCAATAACTGGGCCTACCTCCAACCAGGCTGGGCCTACCAACCTTGTTTTTTCTTTATGATTTTTCCAAGTGAAGGAACTAAATGAACATGTAAAGTGACTTTCATTTTTCTGAGGCTACTTAGCTAAACTGGCTTCATTTCAATGAGCTCTGCAGGGCTTACTTCCATTTTAACAAGGTTTTGATGTACTAACCCCTATCGTGCAATCCTCCTCTCACTGTGGACTAAATGCTTCTCTTCATTCCCCCAAACGAGGATCACTCCATAAAGATTCCTGAGAAATTGATTTTATGGCAAATTTGCCAAGGCAGAGATGGGGTGGGGGTGGGGAAGGCTGGTTCGGGATAAAGACTGGGAGAGGGCACTTCACTTGGAAAAGTCCCCCATAGGTTTTTCCCAAATCTCCCCCTTCCCCTGAAATCTCCCTCAGCATCAACATCCTAATCTTCCCCGCCCCCAACCACATCTCCCCTTCTCTTATGCAAAGTAAGTTAGCTCCTGGGCCTGCAGAGACTAGGTCACTTTGTGGTCCATAAACCCAGAGCCCTCCTGCTGGAGGAATTTTAAATACCTGACCATTTTTCTGGGTTTCTTGGTGGGGGGGGGGGGTTTATTTTGGTTACGTACACAAACCCATCTAGACGAATTGTACATTGCCTCCCTGGAGATGCTCCTTGCTGAGCTAAGCCCACAAAACTTTGATGGTGGCAGCTCTTCTTTGTGCCACACCCTGGGTTTCTGGAATGAGCTCCACAACCGGACACCCACTGACCGGAGTTAACACACCCCCTTAGTTCAGATTCCAAGCTTTTCAGGACCCTTCTCAGGACCGGCTTCATGGGTGTGCAACCTACATTGCGGCGCGGGCCCCTCATTTAGAAGGGTCCTGCACAGGGCTTAACACTCTGCTGTTGCCATCTTGAAAGTCTTAATAAGTTTGAACACGGGGCTCTGTGTTTTCATTTTGCACTGGGCAGATTACGTAGCCAGTTCTGCCCATATATGGCTGTCATAGAAAATCTCCCTTCCTTCCAAGCAGGTTCTGCACAGCTCCCCACGAGCCTTGCCCTCCAGGCTGTCGTCCTAGGCCAGCCCACCCCACTCACTGCTGGGGTCTGTTCAGAGGGTGATGAAGCCACAGAAATCAGGGCCCCCCACCCCCACCCCCCATGAGGAGACAGGGAAGTTTGAGAGAGGGAGAAGAACCCCTGTAAAATTACCCTCCTCGCCCACATGGCAACCCCACAGCTTCCACCAGCAGGGAGAATTCCTTTGTGGTAAAGCCCTTTCCAGCTGTTTTCAAAATAAGGCTATTCCTGGGAGGGTCAGCACCCCACGTGACTGGTCTCCACCATGCTGTGAACAGGTTCCTAAGCTGTTGTAAGCTGATCACCAGGGGAGGTCTTGGCACAGGGGGAAATTTGGAGGAATGAGAGGGAAACTTTTGACCTTACAGGAAAGTAAATTTAGGAAGGATAAATCAGGCTGAGGCGCTGCAGAGGGACAGTGGGACATGGGGGTCAGAATAGAGGGGACGGGGAGGAGCTGCTGAAGAGGTGTCTCTTGGGCTTCGCAAGTTTGCTGGACTCTGAAGGCAAGAGCTTTGCTGCTTAGCCTCTCAGGATGGGTAAAAGGGTCTGTAATACTTTCCTGTGGCTGCCATAACAAATGACCACAAACTGGGTGGCTTAAAACAATGGACCTTTGTTCTTGCTGGCTGGAAGTCTCAAGTACACTCCATGTCAGCAGGGTGGGGTGGTCCTGGAGGCTCTGAGGGAGGACACATTCCAGGCCTCCTCTAGCTTTGGGTGGCTGCCTGGTGAGCTGCTGCTGCTGGCCTCGTAGACACATCACCCTAATCTCTGCCTCCATGCGTATCTTTGCGTGTCACAGCGTCCTCTCCTTTCTCTTACGGGGACACCAGTCATCGGATTTAGGGCCTGCTCTAAATGCAGAATGATCTCATCTGGAAAACTGTATCTTAGTTACATCTGCAAAGACCCTGTTTTCAAACAAGGTCATAGGTATTGGCAGATAGGGTTTGGGCATATCTTTTGGAGCCACCATTGATTCCACTACAGGGTCTTTACATTTTTAGTTTCTGTGTGCCTTTTATTCAAACTTTACTTGAATATTTGAGCTTTGGGTTTCCCCTCCATAGAAATACTGAAATCCTGAGATCTGTTACTAAAGAATAATAGGAAAACCTCTCTAGTTCCCAGGCATGTTATGCGAATATAATGCAAGAGGCTCTGCAGGATCTCCCAGTATCCCAGGAGAACAGAGAGGGAACAATAGCAAAATGCCTTTGATCCCTTCAGTAGGAAAGTTTCAATAAGAGCCATGGCCTAGGCTTTAAATATTTTTGTACACTAGTCAGAATATAGAAATGTTGAGTGCTTCCAATCCTGAAGCTAAAGAGGAAGAGTGACAAAAATATGGCCTGGGAGATTTTCATCAGACTGTTTTGTCGAAAAATATGGAAAAACCTAACACGATATTGGTGAATAAAACCTCTAATAACTGAATCCCACTCACTACTCCCTTACTATGCTTTTAGGAAAACATGGCAAATTATACAGAAATAGTACCACAGATGAACAGTAGGAAATTATGTGTGATTTCTTATCAATAAAGAGAGATTCAAGGCCAGGTGCCGTGGCTCATGCCTGCAATCCTAGCACTCTGGGAGGCTGAAGTGGGAGGATCACTTGAGTTCAGTTGTTTGAGACCAGCCTGAGCAAGAGTGAGACCCCACCTGTCTCTATTAAAAATAGAAAATTTACACTTACAACTTTGACTCAAACTGTACCAAAGCAATTCATGTAACGTAAATGTTTGAAAAACAAACAAGGACCCCAGTGACACTGGCTCTTCCGCCCTGACCCTGCAGTTTAAAAAGAAAACAAACAAAACCTCAAATAAATAAAAATACAATACAATAAAAATAGAAAAATTAGCTGGGCATGGTGGCTCGCTCCTGGAGTCCTAGCTACTTGGGAGGCTGAGGCAGGAGGATTGCTTGAGCCCGGGAGTTTGAGGTTGCAGTGAACTATGATGATGCCACTGCACTCTACCTGGGGCCACAGAGCAAGACCTTGTCTCAAAAAAATAAAACAAACTAAAAATTGAAAGAAAAAAAAAAGAAAAAGAAAAAAGAAGAGAAAGATTCAATTATTCTGAGAGATTTGGCATTAAATCTAAATTATTAATATAGGAAAATGATCATATAGAAAGTTAGGATTTTTCCCCCCTCATGAATCTTCACCAATTTCTTTTCAAGTATCATCAAGGCCCCAGAGTATTCTTCAGACTTGAGATTGAAATTTCTTCCTCCTAATGTCTGGCTTCTTTCTGGGATGCCAGATTACCTCCCATTTCTTTCTTTTATGTTCAGAAAATTCCCAAGCACCCCAGCGAGACTCACTTATCCAAAAATCCCATTTCATGACCAGTTACACCACCATGGAATTAGCTTAAGAAATTGTTTTCATGTAAAAATAAACTAGAAAGAATAGCCAACAAAATTATGAAAATGAATAAGGTGAAATAGCCCTTCCAGACAATATATCTCATCACAACAATACTTAAAACATTGTAGCACTACCGCATAAATACCCACATAAATGAATGGAATGGAAGAGGTATCTGATACATGAATTTGATATGATAAAGGCAACATTTCAAATCCACTGAATAGCCATTAGGAAAAAGGACATTTTCACCCCTACCTCCCACCTTAGAATGATGTTAATACTAAATACAACAATGGCAAAAATGTGAAAAAAAACCAGACCAAATACATAGACATATATGCATGTATACATGCAAACACACACACATACACACCCCAGTGGACCAGTGGAAGAAAACATTGGGAAACTTTTATAATTTTAGAGTGAGAAAGGTCTTTCCAAGAATGACCAAAAAAAAAAAAAAAATACAGAAGACTAAAAGAGAAATTTAACTACACAAAAATAATATTTTTTTGCATGGAAAAACTACCATAAGCAAAATCGAAAGGTAGATAATAAACTAGAAAAAAAGTTTATAACTCACATCGCAAACTCAAGAGTAATTTCCTTTCTCTCTGCCTTTCTCTCTCCACGTGAGCATGCACATACATACACGTATACACACACACACACACACATTTCTTATAGAAAAAGATCTATAAACCAACAAAAAAATGGGCAAAAAAGAGAAAAAGAAAAATGGGCAAAGGCTACAGAGACAATTAGCCCAAGAGGAAGCAAACACTCAAAAGATGTTGACCTCACTCATAGAGAAAGTTGATTTAAAAGTACAAGTCAATTATACTTCAAAAAGAAATAAAAAAAAAAAAAACCCAAAACAAGCAAAATGCCAGGCTTTACTCTTCACATTGGAAAGGTAAAAAACGTTTGAACAAATATCCAATGTGCTCTTTGTACAATGTGACTGACACCATTCCCACCAAGACCCAGTTCCCTCCTACTGTGTCTCCTCCCCTTCCACCTGGGTGGGCACGTAACTCTGCTCACAGAGTTACGAGGAGCTCTATGGATGCAGTCTTATAAAAGATAGTCTCCTTAAATTGCTTGTCCCAGGCACCTCTCTTGTCACTCCCAAGTCCTGGACGTGCTTCCAAGGCTAGGTCATAAAAAGGATCTAGCTTCCACCTGGCACTTTCTCCATCCCAGGTACTCTTTGGAGCCCTGAGCCACCATGTAAGATGCCTGGCTACCACCAGGCTGAAGAAACCATGTGGAGAGACCACAAAGAGTTAGAGACGCCTAAGCAGTCCCAGCTATTCTATTGCCCACCTGGCACTTTGGCTCTTCCCAGTCCTGCACCAGACACGTGAGGAAGTTTTCAAAATGACCCCAACCCCAGTCACCATCTAAAAGCAACCTCCTGAGAGACCCCAAACTGAACAGCCCAGCCAAGCCACTCCTGCATCTAGACCCACAGAAACTGTGAGGGATGAGAAATGATTATTGTTTAAAGCCATTACATTTTGGGGTGATTTGTTACACAGCACACACCCTCATACCTTGCTGCTGATAAACTGGTACATCCTCCTCAGAGATTAGCAGTTTATTAATGTCTCATGAAAACAATACATAAGCATACATAAGCCCTTTTCCCAGACATGCTACTTTTAGAAGTTTCCCAACAAATATACTCAACAAATGCAAAGTGACATATGCGCAGTATTATTTATCACAGCATTGTTTAAATAGAAACAATGGAAAACAGGCTAAAAGGACATAATTATGGGCCCATTTAAGCAAATTATAACATCCAACAGATTATTGTGCCATCCAAAAAAAGAATGAAGATATCCTTTGTATGATGACATGGAAAAAAATTTCCAGTGTAATTTTAAAGCAAAACAAAAACAAAAAAGCAAGGCACAGGGCAGTATGTATAGTACAGTGGCAATTGTGAAAGAGGAGGAAGAAAAAAATACCTGTTCTTAATTACATGAATATGCATAGATGATCTTTGCAATTACACAAGGAACTTTCTGTCTGTTGCCTGGGGAAGAGAACAGATGGCTGAGAAATGAGTGGGAGGGCAGAGGTTTACCATATGCCTTTGATACCTCTCGATTTTATGCCAGGTGTAATGTATTACCTAATCAAAAATAAATAAAATTTACTTAAAAAAAGAGAAATTTCTATAAGTTGTTTTTCTTTAACACTGGCCTTTCAGATATTAGAGTTGGATCTTCCATCTGAGGTACATGTAATCCTGAGGATTCAGGAAGATTCTCTTCCAGGGTGTATGTGCATGGGTCAGGAGGTTAAGGGAACCCATTTCTAGATAGAGAATGTCTATAAAATTCACTTGTCTGGGAAAGCACCTTGCTGGGCTGGTTCTACTTTCTCTCTGCTGCTTCTCCCTCGGCCTTCCTTCTCTCACTTGGCAAAGACAGGAATACCTCTCCCCTGTCCTGCACTTTCTTCTGATGCATTCCCCCAGAGCGGAAAGACCTTTGGGAGGCCCAACAAAGAAACAATTCAAAATGTTGGCATCGGTTTTAAGAAAGTGAGCAACTGTAAAGATTGGGAAATAAATCATTTTGCAAGTGCAATTCTTGCAAAAGGTAGTTTCCAAGCTTTCAATTTCAAAAAAATTGAAAGAGGATCTATGGAGTTGTTAGCTGATAGAACCATTAAAACTTATTTTTGAAAATAGATCACAAGTGCCATTTTTTTTTCACATATAACTAAGGACTTCAGAGAAATGAGTGATATTGATCTAAGAAAACTTCTTCCGTTGCCATCTGCTTATTTGTATGAGTAATGTGGCTCTGTGTTGACAATTTAAAAAAAAAAAGGAAAGAAAATTGATGTGATCAATTACACTCGTCCATACATAACTGAACTTGTTTAAAAACCAAAGTAACCCAATCCATCTTACTAACAGACATGTTTTTAATAAAATTTTACTTTTATGTTTAATGATTACAGTTGGTCAAAACAATTGTAGTGATAACTACATCTGAACTTTTTTCCCCCTTTCTTTGAGCTTTATAGGCACAGGAAATATTTTAATTTCAAGTTGTTTACATACTTTTGGTGCATCAAAGAATGACAATGATTTTTTAAAAAAGACGTTCAGGTATTCAGATATAGTATATTGGGTAAAATTCTTTTGATGCAGTTGAACAAAATGAGTTCAAAGTGAAAAAGGAATGATGTAAAATTTTCACGTTAAAGAATAATTTATTCATATATTTAAAGAAGGATGATGGTGAATATAATATTGCTGTGGTATTTGGATACAGTTTATAGAATGATGTAATAAGGTTTTTAAAGTGTTCTTATTTACTATGTGTTGGAAGTTACATCTTTTGTTGAAGAAACATTTTAAATAAAACCACAAAGGGAGAAAGTAGTTTTTCAAATTCTTTTAAGGAATATACAAAAATAATTTGAACTATTTAGACCATCTGGTTCAGCTATCTATGCAAATGAAAAACTTGTCCATCCAAGTGTAAGTAACTTTCTCAAGGTCACCAAGTGACCAAAGGGAGCAGCCCCTGGTTTCCTGCCTCCTGGTCCAGGTAGCCAGATCCAACCCAGGCCACCTGGCTTGGGGACAGTGAGTCCTTTATGGTCCACAGCAGAAACAATTGACTGACAATAGCAAAGGCAGCCAGAGCCCAGACTCTAGTGTTTTGCACTCCACCAGCCCCTCAGGAATGGAGGTAAAACCCCAGCAACAAATGCTGTCTTCCTTGCATCCTCATGGATGCACCCTGGAGGGACCACTCTTCATTCTCTTTCACCTCTAATTTCTGTGAATCTCTGGCTTTCATGTGCTCATCAGGTACCTCTCTTGAGAACTAACCTTCACCCACTGCTGCTGATGCCAGAAATGGTGGCCTGAGTCCAGCAGGAGGAAGAACCAGGCTGTAGAAACACCAGCAGTTGGAGCTTCCTTAATTTTGCCCTGACAGCTCCACTTCTAAGCTTTTTCTCTTTTCTCACCCTAGACCAGCAACCTCAAACTCCTGGGCTCAAGCAATCCTCCTTGCCTCAGCCTCCTGAATAGCTGAGACTACAGGCACCCACCATGACACCCGGCTAATTTTTCTATTTTTTGTAGAGATGGGGTCTCACTCTTGCTCAGGCTGGTCTCAAACTTCTGGCTTCAAGCAATCCTCCTGCATTGGCCTCCCAGAGTGCTAGGATTGCAGGCTTGAGCCACTGTGCCGGGCCAACTTTTGTTTTCCAGGCTAAGTTCCAAATAAAGTCCAAAGAAGGCTCATGGTCAGCCTGACCAGGACACTCTTCTGGAAGAACACATTCTTAAGCTGTTGTGCCTGTAACTTTGTTTTTTGTCAAGATAAAGTTCAGTAACCCCTGGTTACTCTCTATCACATCATCTGGCTTATTTCCTTGATAACACAGCACAACCTGCAATGCTTGTTTATTTATTACATGCTTCTATCATGTCTTCTTCACTAGAACATGAGTCCCATGAGGCAAGGACCAAGTCTAACTTTTCACTGCTCTATTCCCAGTGCCGGGTACTCGGTAAATATTGTTTTATGAATAAAATGAATAAGCAACAGCAACGAGGAATGCTTGATCTGTGTCTGTGGCCAGCTAGCATGTCTACCCTAGACGCTTATGCTATAATCCCAACAAGAGTTCATTTTGGGAGGTACAGTCAGTCAATTACTCACTTATCTGACTAGAGGTACCCAGTGTTTTGGAAAGAAACCATCGTCCACTTGAAAGGATCATCTAATCAGCATGGCTCAGGAAAGGGAGTATCAATATCATGTTGGGCAAACTTATCAGGCCCAAATCCTCCTCCAATCTAAAGTGCTTGATTTTTCTTTTACAACAAATTCCATACACTTTAATCCAGTTTTAATTGTGCAATTATGAGGAAGTATAGTATGTAGGATTGTATAATTGGAAAATATACCAAGTAGAAACACTCTCAAATCTGCTTTGGCAAGATGCTTAACTCAGTAATAATTCGACCTCAAGAGATTCCAGAGGCTCCAGTACATATTAATGTAGGAACAATTTTATTGGACTCTGGTCATCTCAGATCTTAGATATTGTTGCCTTTTTTCTTTTTTTTAAACAATTCACTTTTATTGCTGTCTTATGACTATCATGCTGGGATCTTGAAAGTGGGAATTCTCTGGGGTTCTGGGGCAAGTCAACTGTCAGAAGGAAAGGAGCTAAAAACTCTTTGGGAAGGTGGAGGAAAAATCTTAGAAACACAGAAAAGAAAAGAAATCTGAACACTGAGTTTTCAGGGGCAAAACCATTTTCAAACTTCCCTAAAACAATAAAGGTCAATCCAAATTCATGTAATTCTATATGAATATTTTTTTACCCTACAAGAATATATTCAAACTAAGTCAAAAATTACAGACAGGCCGGGCGCGGTGGCTCATGCCTGTAATCCTAGCACTCTGGGAGGCTGAGGTGGGCGGATTGTTTGAGCTCAGGAGTTCGAAACCAGCCTGAGCAAGAGCAAGACCCTGTCTCTACTAAAATTAGAAAGAAACTAATTGGACAGCTAAAAATATATAGAAAAAATTAGCCGGGCATGGTGGCACATGCCTGTAGTCCCAGCTATTTGGGAGGCTGAGGCAGAAGAAACACTTGAGCCCAGGAGTTTGAGGTTGATGTGAGATAGGCTGATGCCACAGCACTCACTCTAGCCTGGGCAAAAGAGTGAGACTCTGTCTCAAAAAAAAAAACCAAATGAATAAAAAAAAAAATTACGGACGAAGGCTGCAAATGGAGAGCTCTCTCATATTAGTTTATTTTATATCATAAGAAAAAATTTGAAAATTTTCACACTGTGATTGTAATTTTGGCAGCTTTCTTCCTAGACTCTAATATAGGAAAAAAGTTTTAATACTCTAATATTGGTATAAAAGCTGAATAAATCACTCTAGAACTGAGATATACATTTTCAACTCCAGTGATACAATGACATTATATAATTAAGACTATTTTTTTTAACTGAGATTCTAATAATGACTGGCCAATTTAATCTAATCCACTGAGTAAAGATAGAATAATGAGATAAAAATATAAAAATACTAGCTTGAAGGCATCTGAGAGCTGTGAAGATAGTAAGGAATTCCCAGGCTGGAGGACAGGTCCAGGGAGTGGCCTAGCAGGTGCATATTTTTTCCCCTGCAGACTTTTGCCAACTCTGAAGGAAGTGCTGGGAGGCTGGAAGGCTAAAGGGCATGTTTGACATTGTTTTGGGCCAGAGAGCTCGATCTAGTGCCCACTACAGGGACCTCTGGCAAACCCCATCATTATGAGTTGGGAACCTAAAGGGCTACTCTAGGGATCAGTGTGAACTGGAATTAGAAAAGTCTTACAAGGACTGAAGCTCGACTTCAACTAAGCTCATCTCTGAAATTGGATTGAGGTAATCCAGATTGGTGCTATTCCCCTCTGGAGGAAAATATCATCCTAGACCTAAAATTAATCCTATAAACAATATTGCAAATACAACACCAGGCATACAGTAAAAACAATCAGGTACACAATGAGAAAAGGCAACATGAAAAAACCCAAACAGAAGCAACCGATCACAGAAACAGATCCTCAGGAGCTTCAGATACGGGAATCACCAGAGAAAGACTTCACCTGCTTACTGTGTTCAAGGAGATAAATGAAAAGACTTGTAATTTTGGCATGAACTGGAAATTATAAGAAAGATCCAAATGGAAATTTTAAAACTGAAAAAGACAACAACTGAAATTAAGAACTCAGTAGGTGGGTTTAGCAACAGGTTTGACACAGATGAAGAGAGAAATTGGTGAAGTGGCAGACAGGTCAGAGGACATAATTCAGAATGAATCACAAAGAGGTAAATTAATAGGCAATATACAAGCAAAGTAAATGGGGATGCAATGAGAAGATATCACATACCTGAAAGAGAGAAAATGAGGCAAAATAGTATTTGAAGAAATAAGAGAATTTTCCAAAGCTGATGAAAGATATGAGGCCACATATTCAACAAACTCTACCAATCTCAAACATATTTTAAAACAATAAAAAATAGAGAAAACCACATTTAGTTACATTGTATAAAACTTCTAAAACTAAAGAAAAAGAGAAAAATCTGAAGCATATTCTAATTATATCCAGACAACATTCAAAGGAGCAACCAACAGATGGACAACTGACTTTGACAGAAGCAATGTCAAATGAAAGACAATGAAATGTTATCTTTAAAGCACTGAAAAAGTGACTGCAAATATAAATGTGAATAGGTCTTTAGACAAACAAAAACTAGTAGAATTTGTCACTGACAGATTAAAGAATATTATTCCACCTGGAGGAAATGATTCTAGATGAAAGTTTGAAGATGCAGGAAGGAATCAAGAAAAATAAAAAAGGTTAATTTACCTTAAAATTGGGCACATTCTCTCAAGACCTTTTGAGACCATGTTCCCTGGGCTGCAGTCACACATATTTGGCTCAGAATAAAGATCTGGCTCACGCCTGTATTCCTAGCACTTTGGGAGGATAGCTTGAGGCCAGGTTCAAGACCGGCCTGAGCAAGAATAGACCCTGTCTATACAAAAAAAATTGAAAAATTAGCCAGGCGTGGTGGCACGCACCTGTAGTTCCAACTACTTGGGAGGCTGAGGCAGAAGGATCGCTTGAGTCCGGGAGTTCGAGGTTGCTATGAGCTATGATGAAGCCATTGCACTCCAGCCCAGGCAACAGAGTGAGACCCTATCTCAAAAATAAATAAATAAATAAAAATAAAAATAAAAAACAAATATAAGTCAAAGATCTTCATATTGGTGTAAAAAACCTATATCATGTTTATAAGACTTCTATCTATGAATATAGACATATTGAAAGTAAAAAGATGGATAAAGAAATATATTGTGAATACTAATGAAAGTGGGTATAGCATTATTACTATCAGATACCAGTAAATTATATCTCTAAAAAGGTGCACTTAATGATGAAATATATATTTTATTAGAAAAACATCACAATTCTAAATTTGTATCTACCTAAAAAAATCTTCACAATAATATAAAGCAAATATTGACAAAACTAAATGGGAAGATAGATAAAAATATTATTTTAGTGGGATTTAACATTTTATAAAATAAGAACAAGCAGACAAAAATTGTTAAGAACACAGAAGACTTCAGCAACATGATTAACAAATAACTTGATAGACAAGATGGAGCGTTCAACAACTGCAGGGTATATGTGTGTGTGTATATAAAGCAAGTCTCAACAAATTTCCAAGGACTGAAGTCACATAGCATATGCTCTCTTGCCATGTTGTAGATGAAAAGAAATTAGTAACAAAAAAACCTAGAAAACCTCCATATTTTTGGAAATTAAGAGGTATGCTTCTAAATAATCCCTGGATCAAAGAAGAAATCACAATGGAAATTAGAACATATTTTGGATATCACGAAATGAACGAAAATGCTGTATATTAAAATATGGGGGAAATTCCTTGATTTAAAAATGTTGGACATTATCTATTGATTTTCTATTATGGAAGAGCTAAATTTAACTCCTTAAAACCTTTTCATCCCCTGCCCCCAATATGTCCTTTCTCCTGAGTCCCCATCTTACCAAATAGTTATAGAACATTTTGGTTACGTTAATATTCATGAGTTGTATTATTTTGGCTATGTAAATACTTTTCACAAAATATAAGTGGGATAGATGCTGCCCTCAAAGCAGACCAGTCTTTCTTTACCTTTTATCTACCTGATTTACTTTCTTATACCTTGGCTATCCTCAGAACCTTCTCATCCCAGCTGCCAATAACACCAGTTAACAGTTGAGTAGCTGAAAATCCCCACAGTCCAGACTGCTAGGGCAAAAGCTTCGCTGAGCTAATGGCAACTCAAGATGGAAAGAGATGTGTTTGCATATCACAAGATGGCGAGAGCAAAGCTAAGAACACACAAAGGAAAGTGTTAAAAACAAA
>RJWJ010017246.1:13009-33375 GCA_004363605.1 Indri indri
GAGAGAGAGAGAGAGAGAGAGAAGGCAGTTCCTAGGATACAGATCCACTGCTTAATGAATGTTCCCTGGGATACATACACCATGCTTATGAATTTGAGTATAGTGTCCTTTCTGTTGTGACCCACTAGGAGATATCTCTCTTTATGTACTAAGGGCAAGGGGTGGTGTATAAAGAAAGGAAAAAAGAATCCTCTCTCCCAGCCAGAGCAGGAGGCAGAAAGCAACTGTGTTCATTAAAGGGACCACAACAGGATAAACATGGTTTTGGTGTCCTGAGCTCTGGATTGGAAGCCAAAATTCATTTTCTGATAGAAGCAGTGTGAATCTGTATAACTATTAGGAATTGTCATATGTGGGGTATACTCTTGCATCAGGATGGGAGAAGAGAACGGACATCATCTATAAAAAAAAAAAGTAGGTTAGGGTTTTATTTTTCTCCTTTATGAAATATATAGATTTCTATGGAAGAGCTGGAAACTTAAATACCATTCATATTTCATTCATTCAACAGATATTTATGGAACATTTATGAGTACCAAGGCACTGAGCTAAAGCTCGAAAGTTCTTTCAAAGTGAACTTACAGTCTAGTAGGGGTGCAGATATGAAAAAGCACCCATGACAGTATAATGAGCTTACATTGGGTGGATGCGGGTGTTAGGGGACGCCGGGAGAGGTGGTCCTTGGCATAGGCTGGGTGGATGGATGGGAGGCTTCTGGAAGAGCTGTCATCTACAGTGACACCCAAAACACAAGGATTTGAGGCACTGCAACTATGAGAAAAATGTTATTATATAAATCCCAAATTTTGGACTAATTTGTAAGATGGAAGGACATATAAATTTAAGATTGCTTGTATGCTACTTTTTCCTAAACAGGGACAAAAAAGTATGATTGACAGAAGTCAATCATACTAATTGTTGCTAAGCTTTCTGAAGGTTTTTACCAATTGCCTTAGTCTTGAAACGCTTTCTGTTGATTTGCTCTTCATATCACCACCTAAGAAGATCCTGTTCCACACAGCTGCCTCATTCCCCTTCTTTCTGACCCATTAAATGGCAATGCCTCAAAATATTACTTGGGAATTCAAGGAGAGTTCATGGTGGGGGAGGCTGGGAGCTGCTTTTTAGGACTTCCTAAGAAATGCCTTCAAAAGGTGACTAGTCAAGTCCAGCTTTTGATCAAAGTTTGATGATCACACTGATATAAACCACTTTCTATTCCTGATCTGTCTCCCACGATCTTTCCCGCTATTAATCACTGGCTGAATGGATTTGGAGGCTCCAGGCCAAAGTAAAAATGCTCCAAGCCTTGCAAGTGTCTCAACAGATTGTGCAGGGATGTCAGTAAGCACTTTTCATTAGCTCAGACTGATTCTGGGCTACCTCCACAGCCTGGAGTAAGGCTGGCCTGTTACCTTTGTCTCCTCTGGTTTCCATGGAGAACACCCAAAGGGGCTTTGAAGATTTCTGATATAGGTTTCCTCTCTTTTGGTACTTCCCTTGGAAATCTATGGGAGGGTCTATCAGGCTTTAGTTTTCAGATGACATGGCAGTCTCTCCATCACCTACCCCAACGTGGTACCAATCCCCTCCAGTTATTGGGATGGCCCAAACACTATGGCCATTTCTCGGGCTTCAGCTTTGGACCTTGCCAGGAACAAGGCAGTTAATTGAGTTCCCTGTAAGTTGGCTAGACAAGTGAAGCCAGGTAGAAAATTGAGGTAATTTTCTGAGGCAGTCAGGCTTGAAATAAATAAATAAATGAAAGCAACGAAGCTTCAACTTTCTGGATTTTTCAGTAAAATAATTTTAGCCGAAATGATCAGGAGAATTGCCTCCACTTTATGTAGTATGTGCGGACATGGCCTTAAGCAGCACCCCCATGACATCTCTACCTTGCATGCACTTTTATAAGAAATGCTTCTTAGTTCCCCTGTTTTTCTTCATATTCCATGTAGGGGAGAGAATCATTTCTCGTTCTTTTTCTTTTCCAAGCAACCTTTGCACTTGGTCATAGCTGGAAACCATAACAAGCAGGATGGAAGAAATCATATCCTATTCACGGCTAATAGATGAACCTGCAAATTAATTACTCATGGAGATACTCAAAACAAGTCATTAAGGAGCCAGGTAACGTTTGCAATGAGCTAAGCACAGATGGGCTGTCCTGAGCCGTGGCCCAATTCCTCACATGTGCCTGGGCGGTCCAGAAGGTGGGGTAAGGGGCAGGAAAAAGGGCAATGGGGAATTTTCTTTCCTTGGCAGCCCATCTGCTGAAGTCACGAATAAGCCACACTCTGGCTGCTCTGCCGTCTTGGCCTCATGGGTGGTCTTTCATACTCACGCTTGACCAGCTACACAACACAGCCCACCCTTGGCTTATGGCCTCTGTGACAGTATTTATTAGGAACCCTGCCTTCTTAGAAGACTAAATAGCTAGGACTTTATAATTAAAGACTTCATTTGTTTCTTGTTGCAAATCTCCGTGGCTAATGGGACTTAGGGCTGCGTTATTTATGGCATTGGAAGGCTTGCCATCAATCAGTCTCAGCTCTCCTCTTACGCCAGGTACCCACCACACACCTCTTCCCCACTAGTCTGCCAGCAGAATAGGTAATAGTCAGTGCGAGAGTTAACAGGGGAACAACTCCCAGGGTCTCTACACTAGTTGGCATGAATTTGTAGTATGGTGAAAACTAGGCTGAGAGATGGAGCAAATCTGATACCCATTTATCATCTTTTAATTGTTCTATTCTTGCTCATCCCATGAGTAAAGGGGGTGTTTCAGCAGATGAAGCTGGACTTTCTCCATGGGTTGTCTTTCAAGATTGTCACTCTAGGGAGTATTTAGAAGCTCTTTGGGGGAGAGGAATGGAGGCACTTAGAGAAAAGGAGCTAAGAAATGTGCTCACAGCTGCCAAGGGAAGCTGGCAGAATGTGATCATGAGATCAGTACATTTTTCCTATGCAGAGTCATTTTGTGGCCTCCTTCAAGAAAAAGCTTTCTTTTCTAATTCCTATTGCATGAGAGAATTAATAATACCAAAATAGCTAATATTTGAGTATTATCTTATTTAGGGAATATTTTAAGCTCTTAACATGCATTGTCTCATTCGCTCTTTGGGCAGTGGCTCTACACCACAATCTGTCCTTCTCTTCCAAGAATTGTAGCTAGAACATGGCTGTCCAGCCTGGGACTACATTTCCCAGCCTCTCTCGAAGCCAGGTAAGGTCATGTGACCACACCTTCACTGGGGAAGGTGATCAAGAGAATGCCAATCTCAAACCAGAGCCCTTAGGGAGCAGGCTGCCTCCTCTCTGCTCCTTACCCCTTTCCTGTCGGCTGAGTTGGTGAAACGTGGCATGGTCTTAGAACATGAGTTGCTATAAGTTGGTGCCTAAGTCACCCACCAACCTGGAGCACCTGTCCTGGGTGGTTTCATAGCAGGGAAATAAACTACTTGATCCTTAGCTTGCCACATTTTAGGGATCTTTATTAGAAAGCTTATGTTACTCTACCATACTTTGCAATGGCTGTCCAAGTTTTTCTTTTTTCCCATGAAAACTGGAAAATCTGCTAGGGAAATTCTAAAGGAGCTGTAACACTTGGTTTTGGGTTTTTTGTTGTTGTTGTTAAATCCCATTTTATTAACGATAAAACTGCAGCTCAGAGAAACGAGGTAATTTGTTTGAAGTTATATAGTTAATAATTAGCAGCGCTGGGATTCAAGTCCATGTTTATGGAACAATCTATGATGATAGAAGTCAGAACAGTAGTTCCCTTAGGTAGAGTAGATTTACTGTCAGGGTGCTTGGGAGAAAGGTGCTTGGATTAGCAATTATCATTAACATTTAGAAAACATTTTATCATTATACAAAGCACTTTCCCACAATTAACTCATTTAAGCCTCACAAATGCCTGGAGGAATAGATATTATCATTCCCACTGTACAGATGAAGAAACTGAGGTATGGATGAGTTAGATATGTTGAACACAGTTAATAAGAATTGGCTATAGGATTTGAATACAGATTTTTCACTCTAAAGCCTGTACTCATTCTAATATTCCCATCCTGAAGGAACTCTCTCAGGCACAAATTTCCAAAACCAACTCATACTAGATTAAGCAAAGGACAAACAAACAAAACCCCAAACATCCCCATATATTCATTCACATAATCTGGGGACCAGATTTCTTACTCTCTCACTCTGCCACTAGTCTTCCTCCAGGTGGCTGGAGGAAAATGAGGTCAAAGACAGCTCTAATTTATGGCTTCCAGGATTAGCAACCCCATAGGTGTGAACTAAAATAAAATCCTAAGCTCCTCCCCACTGCTCGCTGAATTGACCACCTCTTGGCCAAAGGTACCCCAGAGAAAACTTAAAACTGAGTTTCCAGCAATTTGGGGATGGAAGGTCAGACATGCCTTGTTATAACCCCTCCCTCCCTTCCTAACAGCCATCAGTTTTCTTTCCTCAGGGCTAAATAGAAACCAATCTTGTGATTCTTTCTCTCCCTTTTTGCAGTTTAGACACTACAACTGACCAGCATTCTTTCCTGATAAGAGACCACCAACCATGGAGTTGTTCTCGCTGGTCTACGGAGGATGCCTAGTAAGGGTTTTTCTGTCCACTGCTTCACCTTTTGATGTTGGAAGGCCTAAAACTCCACCCTCTGATCATGCTAAGGCTGCCATTTTCTGAAAGTGGATCCCATGAGAGGGCATGAAGTTTAACTGCACATGTGTGTTTCTCGTTTCATAAATATTCATGACTTCTCCTATAGCTTGCTAAATACATATATTTGGCCACCCCACTCAGCATAAATTCCTGTTCCCATTGTCCCTCCCTCAAAGTACATGCTCACCTGATGCCCTGCTTCCCATCCTGTCAGAGTGGCCACCTTGCAGGATGAAACCCTTTATGAGAAATAAAGCTCTCCTTTCCAAATTTATGAATCTCATCATTTCTTGAGTTGACAAAGGAAAGCCTGAGTTCTTGCCTATTTCTTAAATACATGTACATTCTAGGAAAAGACCTTGATTGGCTCAGCTTGCATCTGTTGCCTCCCCATGGACCATTCATGGAAGCCAGGGGGATGGGCAAGATCCTATAATTGATATTCCCACTAGAACCACTGCTAGAATGAGCAGCCCAACAAGGACAATTGCACTTGTGGGTATCTGGGTGCTCTGTGTGTGAGTAGGGGGCAGGGTTTACATATACACTTAGCTTTCCGTCTCCAGGGTTCCTCTCTGAGGACCAAAGTTCATTTTCACGACAATCCCTCATCATGAAGGGAAGACCAGCGAGAAATAAGACATGCCATTCTGCCTGCCCTTAGGGTGTGCTGCCAGCCAAGTCAACACTTGGGTGCCCCACGGGCCTGTAGGGAGCAAGGCTCTTGCCCCTCCCCCCCAAGGTTTGCTGAAAAATCATTGACAAGAGATGAGGCAGATTGATTAACAGGAGGAAAAAGATACAAATTTATTTCACATGTGAACATGGGAACCCTCAGAATGAAGAGTCAACTCCTCAGGGAGGTACAGAGATTTTTAGAGAATGGAAACTGGGAGTAGCAAAACGGGTTTGGGGAGGAAGAAAGGAAGAGGGCTGGCTAGCAAAGGTGGTCTTGTTATGAAGTGAAGCCTCCCAGGTAGCAGCCCTCAGAGAGAGTAGATGGGAAATGTTTCTTTTCAAAGCATTAAAGGTGTCAGACTCCCACCTAATCTTCCCTGGCTCAGGTAAGGAAAGACCTGATTGCCTTACATGAGATTCTCTACAGATGGAAATTTCCCCCTACATAAGGCAGCTTTGCAAGGTTACTTCTATCTGTGTGACCCATGGCAGCCATCTTAAAATATGTCTGAGAAATACATTTGGGGGTAAAATATTTCTAATTTCCTTCAGGCCCAGCTGCTGTGTCACAGACATGAACTTCACAGTATACTGGACCAAGAAAGCAAGTGGATGGGTCAGTCCCACCTCATGGGGACTGTCATCTCCCTATTCTGGCATGTGACCTCTCTAGCAACTTCTGACCCATTTCTAAGACTCCGGACATTTCTGTTCCATGCTTTACATTAAATAGTGGCTTTTCAACTTTTAAATTAAAAAAAATTAAGCCCACAGTAAAACATACATTTTACATTGATGTTGTACAAACACATACAGAAAATACAACCAAAGGAATTTTTTGAAAAACAGTTATTTACCCTTATTCTGTGTGTTGTCCTTTTTTTTTTTTTTTTTTTTTTTGAGACAGGGTCTCAGTCTGTTGCCCAGGCTGGAGTGCAATGGTATCATCATAGTTCACTGTAGCCTCAAACGCCTGGGCTCAAGGGATTCTCCTGCCTCAGCCTCCCAAGTAGCGGGGACTATGGGCACATGCCACCATACATGGCTAATTTTTCTATTTTCCATAGAGATGGAGTCTCGCTATATTGCCCAGGCTGGTCTTAAACTCCTGACCTCCTCATCCTTCCGCCTCAGCATCCCAATGTGCTGGAATTACAGGCCTGAGCCATCGCACCCGGCCCTATGATATGTTCCATTCAATTTTATTTCATTTTTTAAAAATTTCCTGGGTATAACCACTGAATTGAATTCATGGCCCGCTGTTTGGGGGACACAAAGTCCAACCATTCTATGCACTGTCCCCAGTACATAGCCAGCTGAAACTGTGAGCACCTTCCCATCAAATGCTTCAAAAGCCCTTTGTCTCAGGACCCCAGCCTACTCCATTCAGCCCAGGAGTGTGTGAACTGTGCACGGTGGGGTAGGTGGGCCCATGGCCCCAGACGTCATCTCCCTGCTCCTTCATGAGGGGTCTCAGAGTTGGAAGTGGCACTTTCTCAGCTGCGTCCCTCCCTCCCACATCACACCAGCAAAAACGGTCAGCCAGGCTCTGCACCACACGTCCGGCAGCCTGGACCTCAGCACCTGCTGCTTTAGCTGAGTAATTAAAAATTCTGCAACATCTCCAATAGAAGTGATCTCGCTGCCACTCACACCCTCCGTCCTTGTCCTGCCATTTGAAGTCAGGTGAGCCGAATCTCTTTTCCACATCATACCTTAAAACCCTTGAAGACACTCATAACTGCGCTGTCGCCCGTCACCAATTCTTTCCATTTTTAAGAGACAAGGCTCGCAGGTCCCTAGGCATTCTGTCTGCTGTTTCTGGGTACACTCTTGTTTGCCAACATCCTCCTGAAGGTATGACTCCCAGAACAAACAATTGAGTACTCGGTGATTGTGTGAGTGGACGCGTGTGTGTGTTTTTGAAAATACTTATTCTAAGAAATAAGAATGTATAAGAGACAGAGCTCTTGATTCCAAGGTCGCAGACCCTGTTCTAGCTGAATGAATTGGGCCATCCCTCTCCTTTGTGGTTGACTTCTTCATTGCTAAAAGGAGAGGGGTGTATTGTTCAATGGGTACAGAGTTTCAGTTTGGGAAGATGAATACATTCTAGAAATGTGTGGTGGTGATGGTTGCACAACATTGTGAATGTTCTTAATGCCACTTGTACACTTAAAAATGGTTAAAATGATAAATTTTGTGTTATGTATAATTATCACAATTAGAAGAGAAAGAGGGTTGGTGTCAATGTCACTAAGATTCCTTCTGATGTTTTAAAACCTTTAACTTCTGACCCCACGGGACTTTGGCTTTGAAGGCCCCAAGGGCCAGGCCCAGCACTGGGCCTTCCACAGAAGGTGGCAGAAGATGCTGACGGCCACTCTCTGTCCGGTGTGAGGGAGGCTGCACAGTCAGCCCCCAGTGTACAACCTCTGTAGCCACCGTTGTCCTAGAATTGTGTGGTCCAGTAAAGTCTAAATACCTCCACAGTGAAATTAGAACAGTGATCCTGGTTAGAACCCGGGGCTTAGAGTTCCCGCCTGGCATTTAAAACCAGCCTGACCTCCAGCTTATCTGAGAGCCGCAAGGAAGACGACCCAGAGGCACAGCTTTGAGGAGTTTCTTCCCTACTCCCTGGTTCTGGTTTTTGAAATTCTTTTTTCCCCGTTTTCTATTCCGGGGCAGCAATGGGTTCCGAGAGCTGTTGGGCATGAGTGGGGAAGCCATCCAGCTAGGTTTTAATTCCTTTTCTCTAGTTTTGGGGAGCAGCCTCCTCCTTCCTCTTAACAGGTAGAGGGAAGTGGAAATAAACAATAGAAGCCCCAGACAGGCTAAATCTGAGGGCCAAAGAGATGGCCTTCCCTGGGCTGGCAAAGAGGTGCTGTGCACCCCAAGCAGCCTGCAGGGGGCTGTTGGGGCCTTGATGATCCTGGTGATCAGGCCATGGGCAGGGCAGGGCAGGAGCCGGGGCCTCCCGCCTAGCAGGGCCAGAGCCAGGATTCTCAGACCCTCTGAGAAAAACAGGCCTAATCGCCCAGCTTCCCAGAGGCATTGCGAAAGGCTCCACTCCTCAGTCAAGAGGCATTTAAGGACTTTGAAGTTGAACAGGATGGGTTAGAGTATTTTATTTTCAATTTTTTTTTCCTTTTTGCAAACTATGAGGGAGCTAAAAACTACCTCGGGATCCCGATGAAGAGAGTGTTTTCACACATTCAGCAAATGACTGGAAGCACCTCCACAGGGACAATATGAGCTAAAACTCATTCGGGAGCATTGCTGGAGGCCAGGAGTTTGAGACCAGCCTGGGCAACATAGAGAGACCCTGTCTCTACAAAAAAATACAAAAATTAGGCGGGCATGGTGGTGCACACCTGTAGTCCCAGCTACTCGGGAGGCAGAAGCAGGAGGATTGCTTGAACCCGGGTGTTGGAGTTGCAGTGAGCTATGATGACGCCACTGCATTTGAGCCTGGGCAACAGAGTGAGAACCTGTCTCTTAACAAACAAACAAACAAGTAAACAAATAACCGCTCATTCAGTGGGGATCTGCTACCTCTTTTGTGAAGCTGCAGCAGCTAAGGAGACTCCTGCTCTCACCAAGGCTAACAAGAAGCCCAAGGAAGGAGTCAAGATTGAGAACAATGATCATGTTAGTTTGAAGTGTCAGGCAGGGTGGTTCTGTGGTGCCATTTAAGACTAACAGCCATACACTACTTAGTAAACTAATGAAAGCCTACTGTGGATGACAAGGCTTGTCAATGAGACAGATCAGATTCCGATTTGACAGGCAGCCAATCAATGAAACACACACACCTGCCCAGGTGCAAATGGAGGCTGACGATACAAGGGATCGATACAGACAGGAGGCGTCTACTTAAAAGAAAACCCGTTGCTTCTCCAGATCACTGTTCCTACAGACCAAGAATACATTCTCAATTTGAAAACCACAGCGTGGTTTCACCATATCCTGACCACTGCAATATGTAGTCTCTGGTCTTTCATTTTCCCCATCCCCCACCCTTAATATTCAGTTACGCGTCAAATAATGACACTTTAGTCAACAGACCACATATAGATGGTGTTTCTATAAGAATATAATACCTATTTTTGCTGTATCTTTTCTATATTTAGATACATTTAGATACATGAATGCTAACCACTGTATTACAGTTGCCTACAGTATTTGGTAAATTCATGTGCTGCATAGGTTTGTGGCCTAGGAGCAATACCCTGTACCATATAGCCTAGGTGTGTGGTAGGCTATACCACCTAGGTTTGTGTAAGTACACAGTATGATGTTTGCATGACAAAATCGCTGGACATATCCCCATCAAGTGACACATGACTGTACATAAAGTGTATGTGCATAAGCATATCACATTTTCAAAAAACTAAATGGCCAATGGTACCTTTTGATCAGCATCATATGAAGATGGCATGGGGCAAATTACTGGTTCTGTGAAAATGCCCTTTTTCTTTCCATGGCGGCATGCTCATTCGGCTTTTTATAGTCCAGAAAGTTATTTTGCTCTCATTGTTTGACAATAAAACAATGTAAAAAATCCTTGCATACCTTGTTTGATTAGAAAATTTTAATGCTTTTCATTTATCATTGTAAAAGCAAGGACAATCTTGTAACTTTTTGTACATAGCCATTACACGTAGGCCAATCTGACTTTCAGTAGGGACAGATTACTCTAAAAGGAATCCTAGGTAGCTTTCAAGTCAAGCACCTTGTCGTTTAAACACACTTGTTTAAAATGAGAAAAAAAAAAAGTGAGATGAAACCAGAACAAAACTCCCAGGTGGCAGTCTGGGTGTCCATTAACAACAGGGAATAATTAAAGAATCAAACCTATGTAAACCAATGAGAGGGGAAGGAAGGGCTCGCAGGGAGTCACCCCTCCCACCGCCCCCCAAACATCAGAGCTTTCCTCCAACACAACACTGTGCCGGGTCATGGCGTCCATGTCTGGGGCCTAAGTGTGGCGCAGGAGTCTTAGCCTCGGGTTCAGGGTCAGTCAGACCTGGGATCAATCCTGACTCTGACATTCACCAGCTGCGCGACTTTGTACAAATGTTTTATGCTCTCTGTGCCTGGGTTTTCCCGTCTACAAAGTGAAGATGATGGTACTTACTTCGTAGGTGGTTGTGAGCATAAGTTAGTACATATAGCGAGCAGTGAGAACGCAATAAGCCCATGTTGTTATGGTCTGTGGTATTTGAAGTCTGTGAAAGCTGAAAGCCTTTCACTCTTCAACAGAGCTACATGGATTTCCCCACCAACATTTTATGATAAAACATTTCAAACATACAAAATAGCTGAAACTTGTACACTGAACACTCGTATCCCGGCCACCTAGATTCTATAGTTAGCATTTTGCTACACGTATTTTCACGTTATCTCTCATCCACCGTCAATCCATCTTATTTTAGTACATTTTAAAGTAAGTTGCAGACATCAGTACTTTCCATACTGCATATCATTCTCTAGATGCGTTAAAGGTAAAATGTACATTTAGTGAAATACACAAACCTTAAGTATACCACGAAGGCAGCCATCTTGGGTCCTCAGCCAAGTGTCCCGGCATCTGCTACCAAAGCGACGGCTTTGCTGTGAGCTGGACTCTCCCAGGAAGCAGGCGGTGGGAGCACATGGGAGGGGAGGGTCTGCGCATCAAGAGGTCACTCACCCTTTAAGGCCCAGCACAGCTCCTGGCTCCTCTGGCAGGGCCAGATCGAGTTAGGCTCCGTCACTAATTCATAGGTTCAAGCCAGTCTTAGAGGTTATCTAGTTTTCTCCACATAGAAAATCCTCTCTCGGCTTCCCTACCAGGTGGCTATTCAGTCTCTGTTTGCATGTCCCCAGCAGCCTCACTGGGTTGGCTTTCCCAGTTCAGAAGTTCTTTCTGATGGTGAGCCGAAATCCTTCCTGTAACTCCCAAGTTCCTCCTCCTGGAGACAGATTCAATATACCTGTAGAAAGAGGAAGCCTGGTGTCTCACGTGCCCTTCATTTTCTCTAAATTAAATTTCTCCAGGTCTTTCCATCCTTCCTCATTTGGCACTTATCACACCTGCCTTGAATTGTTAACGAACATTTCACACTGTTGGGGGCTCCTGAACGAAGTTTCCCCGAGGGCAAGGACCACATCTAACCACATCGAAGGCTTTGCGACTAGCCTCAAAGGCGCTGCCCTTCTTAGGTGCTCAATGAATGTGTTCTCACTGATTTGGGGAGAGAAAAATGATATTACATGGGTTAGATACAAATGTAGTAGATCTTCGAGTCCAAACAGGTTCATTAGTTTTACTCTTTTAAACATTATCTCGGACCACGTGATCAGTGAGAAAGTGTGCGCATCACTCAGTCTGTATTCTGCAGAGGAAATAGCCATAGCATGTGACACCTTAATGAAGAGCCTTGATTATTAAAGCTATAAACAAAAACAATGTTCTACTAGCTCTGTGTTGTCAAGGTAGGGCTGCCTGAGCTACCGTGGCTGTGTACTTCGGATTATTAGCATCACAATTCTGGAGAAGAAAATCTTGCTGTCCAAGAACTTTCTCTGACATGTCAGGCCAGTCTCAACACCTGCCTCAGGGCTGAACTGTATTTGAAACTGTACTTCGACCCAAGGTACTTGCAGGGCTTTGTTGTGCAGGGGTTCTTCCAGCCCCTGGAGCAATCTTCCAAACAATGTCTCAACTGTTTTCTGTAAAGGGCGCTGGTTTCTAGTGGCCTGTATGAATGAAGAAAGCCCAGTTCCACCCAGGTCTTCTTCATTCACTTTTTCCCCAATTCATTCACAGGAAACACAAGTGGCAACGTCTCTAAGTAAACTTGCGTTGATAGCATGAAGGCCTGCATTTGGGGCAGGCGAGGACTCTGTTCACTCAGGTTTACATTTTTTCAGGTTGTGTTTACCGAAAGGAAAAACTCTGAGCTAATTTTTACCAAAACTTCTCTCTCTGCCTCCCCTGAGACCAAGAGTTAGCCAGAAGCCAAATAATCACTCTGACAACATAACTGTGTCTTTACCCTGCGTGTTTTTCTTTTCTTCCAAAATTAAGAGGAAAAATCCCCAAACCTATGTTCATGTGTCATTTTCATGCGAGGAAAGAGCTGTTGACACCATCCAGATGGGGACTGAGAGGCATCGGTTCTGCCTCTGGGAATGGGTAGGGTTCCCAGTGAGCAGAGTAGCCTCAGATACACTTGCAATGACTCTTACCCACTGGGAACTTAGGAAATGTAAAATAAGCCCATGCTAGTTTTTACTGCAAAAGCCGTGATACGAAGACATATCTCCAGCACACCATGGCATTCAGAAGGGCTTCTTTGGGGAGATATCTTCTGGAAAAAAAAAAAAGGAGCATATTTGAATCTCAACATTTTATGAAGAAAGGAATGTTGTTGGCTGGGTGTGGTGGCTCACGCCTATAATCCTAGCACTCAGGGAGGCCGAGGCGGGAGGATCGCTTGAGGTCAGGAGTTTGAGACCAGCCTCAGCAAGAGTGAGACCCCTGTCTCTACTAAAAATAGAAAGAAATTAGCTGGGCAACTAAAAAAAGTAGAAAAAAAATTAGCCGGACGTGGTGGCTTGTGCCTGTAGTCCCAGCTACTCAGGAGACTGAGGCAGGAGGATCCCTTGAGCCCAGAAGTTTGAGGTTGCTGTGAGCTATGGTGATGCCACGGCACTCTAGCCTGGGCAACAGAGCAAGACTCTGTCTCAAAAAAAAAAAAAAAAAAAAAAAAGGCGTGTTGTTTACACCCTGCCACAGCCCACCGGTTGCTTATGACCCTGTGGCCAGCACAGGAGGTATAGACTAATTATTACAGTTATTGGTTCCTTTCCAGAGAGGCTTGACCTTGTCCGTAAAGGTGCTGAGAGCTGGTTTCTGAAACAGCCAAGAGCCAGAAAGCCAGAGAGGGTGTATCCATCTCATCCAGGGTGTATCTCATCCAGGGTGTGTCGAACCGAGGGTCAAGCCTGGGGAAGCCAAATTCTGTGTCCAGTACACTTAACCTGGCACCTGGGACAAGGCAAAATAAGCTGCTGGGCTGACCCTGAGATGAGTGGAAAGAGAGAGAAAGGGCCGAGGTAATCAGAGAGTCCAGGACAGCTTCCTGAACTCATTGTCCCGATGGTTTCCCCAAGCAGAAATGGTATCCAGGCTTTTATTCCATTGGTTGCTCAGTGCATGATGAGTCTGTTTAGTTTCAATTAAAGTATAGCACCCAGGAAAACAGCTGCCTTCAAAACAAAGTGATTTTGCTTCCTGGAGCTGCCCTATCAGAATCTGCAGTTTCACCTTCACTCTGGGGTCAAAAAGAGCCGCCTCTTGAATTCACAAGTCAAACCTAAACTATGCTGGATTTTTTAAACCTACGACCTTTAACCACATTGTTGATTCACAATGTCAAAAAGCTTCAATCTTCCACTGGACTGGAAAGTTTAAAGATACTTAGCACAAAGTTGGATCCTGGATCCACATTTTCAGAAAATATCTTTCCAGCTCAGCTAGCAGAGCTTCATTTTTACAGAGTACTGTTTGAAAGACTGCATAAATTGTGACCCAAAATAACAAAGTCTTTAACAAACACCTCGGAATGTATGACCCAAATAAATATTGGTCTTGAGAGCATCTTTTTATTCAAATGATGCTATTATTGCTCAAAGCACTTTCAAAGTTCCTCTTTCAGAGTAGCCTTTAAGACTGCTTGAACAAAAGCAGAAGAATGTCACCTGACTTGATAGTCACAGGTTTGTTTCCTTGATCCAATGCAATTTTCTGCATTTTACTCTTTGCAACTTTAACCTTGCCCTTCCCAATTCTTTTGCATCATGAACTAATAACCAAGGGATGTCTAAGGGATGTGTTGTAATGGTGCTGAGAATGAAAATCTATGGGGCCAACCATAGCAGGAAATCAGAGAGTCTGATGGTGCATGGCCACTGTCCCAATTCCTGTGGGTGCTGGGTGGGCATAATCAACATAAGAGGATGACTGGCCAAGTGGTCTCAACACACACCATCACAAGTTGAACCCCCATTAAGTCAGGGAATAATCCCTGGCTATAGCTGAGAGGTGGTACCATGCACCTAATGTAGATCTGGATTTGGTTAACATCCTTTTTTGCAACAGGCCAGGAAAGGATTGATACCCTGAACACTGGCCAGCAGTGTTGAGCTGGTTGCTGCTGGATGGCAGGGAAATTTGAGGCACAAGATAAGATGGAAAACAACCAGCTGTTGTTTGGATTCCCTCAATGGCAGCAGCCATGTCTTAGTCTGTTCATGCTGATAGAACAAAATACCTGAGACTGGGTAACTTATAAAGAACACAAATGTATTTCTCACACTTTTGAAGGTTGGAAGTCCAAGATCAAGGCACCAGCAGATTTACTGTCTGGTGAGGACCCAGTCTGGGCTTCCAAGACTTCACCTTATTGCTGTATCCTTTGAAGGGGACAAATGCTATGTCGTCACGTGGCTAAGGTGTGGAAGGGCAGAAAGGTCCTACCTAGTTCCCTCCAGCCCTCTTATAAGGCACTAATCTCATTTATGAGGGCAGAGCCCTCATGGCCTAGTCACCCCCTAAACGTCCCCCACCTCTCAATGCAATTGCAGTTGGGGATTAAGTTTCAACATGAATTTTGGAGGGAACACAAACATTGAACCTACAGCAAGCTGTAAGAGAGACTTACCGGTTGGCTTGGGGGATTAGCTTGAGGGAGTTCTAGTTATGTGAGGAGAAGGCACCAGGTCAGGGCAGCTGAGAGAGATGGAGAACTTGGAGGTGACCTGGCTCTGGAACCTGAAGACCTGTTTGGCTTGTTGTGAAGATTAAATGAGGTATTTCTACAACTACTTTGAAGCTGTAAGATGCTTTTGTTGATATGTCATTTGCTACCCTCATCACCCACCAGGAAGGCAAGAGCCTGTAACCTTTCTGGCCCTCTACTAATCCCTGTCTACACCCTCCCTGTCTCCTCAGCTCTTTGCTCTTGCCCCAGCTTGGTGAAGCCGGCTCCGCCCTTATCCCAGGCTGATTCCTACACCTGTGCAATACTCCTGCTCCTCTAGGTCCCTCCCTTCCTGTTTCCGAGTCCTCGTTGCATCAGCCCCATTTGTTCACCTCCTCAGCCTCTCCCTCCCTCTTTGCCATCATCATTCAAACATGCTGTAGTATCTCCCAACTTACAAAAAGAGAGACTCCCTCCCTCATGCCATCATATCCCTATAGGTACTTCTTTTGTTGTACACAATCGTTACCAAAAGTTCAGTATTTGTCCCTGAGGCTGAACAAAGAACGAGGATAAGTGGTTTGAGGAAAAGGAAAGAGTTTATAAATTTGCCAGCAAAGGAGGAGGATGGCAGACTCTCCTCTTAAAGAACCATCATCCCCCTTTAAGCAGAAATACAGGGTTTTTAAAGGAGGTTTTTGGTTTTGGGCTATTGCTGTTTATAGTCTCTCCAGTGAAGATGACCTTGTGACCTCTGTCTGGATAATTCTGTTGAGCCTTCTCCTGTGGTTTAAGATACTAGAGAACGAAGAACACTCCTCCGCACCTCTGATTACTGGCCCTGGGCAGGAATGCAGGTTTTAAATGACAACTCATAAAACACTTTGCCCTTTTTCAGGCCTTTACCTATGTTACACAATCTCCTTTTCTTCACAGTCAGCCTTCTGGAAAGGGCAGTCTCCCCTCCACCTCCAGCTGCTTACGTCCCATTCACACCTGAGCTCACTGCAGTCGGCTCCTGAATCCGTGCTGCCCTGCAGCTGGTCTTGCCAAAGTGACGGGTGACCGTCCTCCACCAAATCCAATGGGCACGTTTTTTCTTTTTCTATTAATCAACTTTCTAAACCCTCTTCCTGCGCTTCTGTAGGGACATTCTCTCCTTCTGTTTCTCTCACCTTTCCAACTGTTCTGCCCCGTTTTCCCTCCACCATCACTCCTCAAACACTGGGGATTCCTCTTGGCCTTTAGGGGCACTGCTGGTTCTTCAGCTCTCAGGAGGAAACTTGTTAACACCTAGTAGGTTCACAGTCAAGGACCTTTCTTGAACCAAAGGGTTTGGCATTGGTGCTTTCTTCCTCTTGGGCCCTGCTTTGGGGTTCATCTCTCCTCGGGTGTGTGGTAGAGCTGGGAAAGCACCTGTTCTACAGATGTGGTTTCCACAGCAGTGCTCCAGCACCGGAACAAGCCCCTCTTTATTTCCTTATCCTTATCTTGACTTGCTTTTTCTAGAGCTCACTGTGCCTCTATAAAAGGGATAAGACGGAGCTGAGACTTGCATCTGGGCTTATGAGGACAAGGAATGGGCAGCCACTCAGTCTGCTCATCTCGGATCTGCCTACTGCAGGCCAGAGGGTCCCTGTTAAACCCAGTGCACCAGGGCTAGGGCTCCTCCCTGAGATCAGGGGCCAAATCCCTTAAACATACCTTCATTGGGGCCTCCCTTTGCCTGGCTGCATTCTTTGTGAACTTATCTGCCCCAGGGTCCTGGGTGTTGAGGCCTTGGCAGCAGGCATTCATTCTCAAATGCAGCCTGATCTGACCAACTTGTATCCACAGCCCCTTTTTTACTATACATATTTGTGCTGAGAGATCTGATCAACACCCAGGACTGCAAATACTGCCTGGGGGTGATGGTGCCAAATTAGGGTCTCTAGCACAGGACAGGGCTTCTGACCTCCAGGCCATATCTATTTGCATGATCGGCACATCTAAAAGTAATCAGTCAAAACTCCCCATCCCTTCCTTTCTCTCCTGCCTGCCTATTCGTTCTGCAATGATCTTACCCTTCCACCCCTGCCCCTTTGTCTGGTCAGCTCTTGCTTCTCCTTAAAAATGTAGCCAAGATGTCACCCCCTTGGAAGCCTCCCTGGCCCCATTTTGGGTTAGTAGCCATCCTGTATGTTCATACAGAGCTTTGTACTTTCCCGATATGACACTGTATGACAGTCATCTCCTCCCTTTCCAGTTTTCCCTCTAGATTGAGTGTTGCTTGAGAGCAAGAGCCCTATCTTGTGCATGAAAGTCCAAAAGTGAGCATGTGAAATGGAAAAACTGTGTTGCAAATGGGAATATTACTCTTCCTCAAACACAAGTCACACAGTTTATTGAGCAAGCTGAACTTGGTAGGATGCAATTTATTTTTTTCTCTTACCCTTGTCTTTAAATGGGTTCCATCTGATTCTCCTTTCTTGCTCTTTGGTGCTTTCTCTAGGTGGATGGATGCCAAGACGTTGATCACTTTCAGATATCAGAACAGTCCCATTTTGGGATATTAAAAGGTCCAATCTAAACCCAAACTTGAATTTCACATCCAATCTATCCAGCTCAGTCTGACCCTGAGTGGAGAAGGGGGTGTGGTGTGTTCTTTCATTTTCCTCTCTTGCCTCCTCTCAGCCCCCCTCCCACTTCTCCTCCCTCCCCTCCCAGCCTTCTTCAGTGTCTTCCAGGGCTGGGCAGATGAGGAGGAATGAGAGAAAAGGGGCAGAAGCCATCATGTGCAGTTTGTGGCTTTGCCTGAGTGTCTGGTGTCCTCTGCACACTACGTCCACTCTTTTCAGGGCATACTGATGGGACTTTGGAGATACCCTCTGCTACTCCTTCCACAGGGACTTCCCGCACTGTGCCATGGGCCATGCACTCTCCAGCTATCTCTGGGTCCCTCTCTGCTGGGACCACATACCCCAGCAGGAAGCTCTCTTAGATACCTCTGGCTGTCACTTGGCCCATGGGAACCCACTCACCCTTAGCCTTGTCACCAAATGTTGCTGTTTATCTGACATTTTGAGAAACCAGGGGAGAGAGAGACAGAGAGAAAGAGAGAGAGAGAGAGAAATAATAGACGAATCCCTAAAAAGGCCAGTTTTTAGCTAGCATAAGGAAGTCCTCTCTGCTTTAACCTTTATGAGGAAAGTATTAATAACCTGCAGTAACCCAATGCTAACCAATTGGCCTTTTGTTCCTGTTTCTGCTTTCTTCAGCCCTTTTCTGCCTATAAAGCCAAACTCGGCTCATCAGAGCACTCATTCTATTTTTATAGAATGAGAAATTGCCCACTTCTAGAATTGCTAATGAAAGCCAATTAGATCTTTAAACTAAATGTGCTGTAGTTTTGCCTTTTGACACTTTTTTTTCCGAGACAGGGTCTCACTCTATTTCCCCAGGCTAGAGTGCAGTGACATCATTATATCTCAAATTCCTGGGCTCAAGCAATCCTGCTGCCTCAGTCTCCTGAGTATCTGGGACTATAGGTGTACCCCACCATGCCTGGCTGATTTTTAAATTTTTTGTAGTGATAGGGTCTCTCTATGTTGCCCAGGCTGGTCTGGAACTCCTAGCCTCAAGCAATCCTCCTACCTCAGCTTCCCAAAGTGCTGGGATTATAGGTTTGAGCCACTGCACCAGCTGACTTTTGACACTTTCAAATGGCAGAAATGCATCTTGCCACCCAGCTTCCCTCTCTCTCCTTACCCTGCCCCAGCCCCAGCTGGCCTCCTGGTTTCAGAGATCCTGAGAGCCAGGCCCAGTGGCCATGCCCTCAGACTCCAGGCAACACACGGCAAGCTTTCCCAAGACCCTCGGCATTTTCCACCCCGGTAGCAGCACTATGCAGGCTGAAATGTTTGACTCAACAAGCTTCCATCTACGAAGTGAGAGGCCAGTTTGTTCCCCCTTCTTGTAAGAACCCCCCCGTCCAAACCTGAGGTTCTCTTGGATCCCCTCTTTGCTTGCTTTCGGTGAAGGGATCCCTTTCCCCATGGCAAAGGAAGCAAAAAGCAAAGCTTGCTCCTCTTAGAAATTCCCTTCAAAGAACTCTCTCATAACACTCCAGCCTCTTGTTAGCAAATCCAAAGGGATTCCTTTAGCACCTCTCTTTAGAATGTAGGGGTGCCTATCACCCACTGACTTCAGCTTTGAAGCTTCAGGCAACACCTGAGACAACGGGACAAGTTCCACTCCACATCCTGTTAGCTGTTGCTTCTGCTTAAAATATTCTTTCTCCCTCCTTAGACCTCCTTTCAGCCTCATCTCTCCACCCCCAACCTCATCTAAAATGCCATAGTAAATAGTGAGGGAAAAAGGAGTTTGATTGGAACTTTATCTTCGAAAAAATAAAAATCATAAAAATACATTTTATCTATTTCATAGATGTGAAATGTGTGATTATACACTAATTCTTAAGACTAAAAAAAGAATGAGTCAATTTTTCTGGCATTAGCTGTTTGATAAATTATAAGACAGCACATTATGTTTTCCTTTGTTTTACATTCAAAGACAGGAAGATACAGAGGAACATTTTTGCAAAAATATTCAAGACATTCATCAGTTTCCTAAGGGCCTCTCTTCCACCTTTGATATTTGAATCACCTTCTTTTGAAGAGCCTTTTGTGTCATGTCTTTGTCAATTTTCTGTCCTCTGTTAACTGCTCTAATTCCGTCAGATCCTTCTGTCAATGGAAAAGAAGCCAAACTCTGTAAAATAATTTTAAATAGATTTATTTTGAGCCAAATTTGAGGACCATGTCCTGGAGCCGTACCCAAGAAGCCTTGAGCAAGTGGACTTGGTGTGACTGGGTTACAGTTTCATTTTATACATTTCAGGGAGACAGGGTTTACAGGTAAAATCATAAATCAATACGTGGGAGGCATACTTTGGTTGGTCCGAAAAGGTGGGCAATCTCGAAAGGGGCATGGGAGGCTTAGGGGTTATGGGTGGGTTTAAAGATTCTTTGACTTGTAATTGGTTAAAGACATGAAGCTTTGTCTAAAGACTCGGAATGTTTTTTTTTTTTTTTTTTTTGAGACAGAGTCTCACTCTCTTGCCTGGGGCGAGTGCCGTGGCATCAGCCTAGCTCACAGCAACCTCAAACTCCTGGGCTCGAGCAATCCTACTGTCTCAGCCTCCCGAGTAGCTGGGACTACAGGCATGTGCCACCATGCCCGGCTAATTTTTTCTGTATATATTTTTAGCTGTCCAAT
>RJWJ010017247.1:0-33296 GCA_004363605.1 Indri indri
CTCTCTCTCTCTCTCTCTCTCTCTCTCATCATGATTATCCTCACAGCCTGAAAAAAAAAAGAAAGTAGAGATTCATTCTAGAATTGTATTCCTTACTTTGAGCATTCAGATATGATAGAAGAACACATCATTTCTGTAGAGTTTATATATCTAATGTCTTCAATTACCTGTAACAGAAAAAAATGTCCAGAATTTTAAAAACTGGCTAAATCAGATGTAACACATTCCATTCACTAAGTTTCTTCTATTGAACCCCTAGGAGAGTATCTCTGTGCCTACAGACGCTTATGTAAGCTCTAACAAGCTTAGTGATCTATTTGTCTCATCCATTGTAAAATCTGAAGTCACAGATAAGAAAGAGGGGTGAGGAATAAAATTGCTAAAAGGGACAAAAATAACTGCAAAATCTGGGGTTCCTTATCATGAGCCTAAGTTATTGATATAGCATTAGCTTGTGGTTTTTATAAAATCTTAATAAGGTAGAGAAGTATGTTCCATAGCTTATAAAGATAAATATAAGTTTTAGTGCTTAAAGGGGCAAGATCTCTTAATAATTCACTTAGTAGGAAGCCTCTCACTCCCTAACTATGCCAAATAAATGAAGTGTTAAAATATTATTAAATTAATTCCATGTTAATTAGTAATACTGAGAAATTAGAATGCCTTTTACTCCCTTTTTTGAATCTGAAGAGTTATAGAGACGGAGGAATTCCTGACACCAAAGTCAAGAACCTGCTCAATTCCTCATCTCCTTCGTGATGTTGCCAACAGCCACACAGGACACGATTTGAAAGAGCAGCATCATTGGCAAGGTTTTACTCATCCTAAAAGTTGGAGAATTGGCCTGCCAAGCTCTATAAAAGAAGTTTGATCCTGCCCTTGGAAAAAGGAAGAAAGCTGTAACCAAAAGCAGTTCACTCCTGAGTTCTCATTTCTGGAGGCACTCGAAACAGTATGGGAGGCCCGAGATTAGGTCATCGAGACAGGGTGCAGATGTCGGATGTCATCTAAAGTCAAATTTTAAAAAAGTAACTTTAAAACTTTAGCCCTAAGCATAGACACCTTTTCCAAATGAAAGTGAGGCCAATTTACATGACCCTACAGGTTTGCTAATGACCTAAGCTCTTTAAAACAAGAAAATGAAGTCATATTTTTGGTGCATACCACATCTCCACCACCCCCAGTCCTGAGTTTCCTCAGGCAAGCATTAAGTTCCGTGAACTGACTTGGTAATCATCACTTTGCATGTCATAGAAACTAGTATGTTAGGTAAGTATTTCATATTCCCTGGGGACTCTGTTGGCGGAAGGAAGTGGGTATGCAGGCACGGCGCTAAACCAGAGTGAAAAGACCTGTCAGACAACATGTTGGATGACTCTGCAGCTTGGAGTTTCATCATCTAGTTTCTCATCTCCGGGCTCCAGACAGTATCTTACTGAACATCTCCAGTAAACCCCACTCTAGAAAAAATGATAAATGTTTCCCAAGCTTCAAACTCAGAGGAGAATATGAGCGAAAATAATATATCAACCTGATGTGCAGATACATGGGGGTTTTATTACATCCTTTCTAGCCAGGGTTAGTGACTGGCTCTTTACCATAATGTCATTCCCCAGGATGGCATCATAAAGCCCCTTATAGGTCTTTCTCTATGCAAATCTCTGATCACTGAGAATATACCAGTGGGTAGTGTCTGCATAGTCCTTGCCCTCAAATAGCAGATAAAGTGAACAAGAAAAGATGAAACTACAATAAAATGTAACATGTGCTCTGACCAGAATAATGCAGGATCCCATGGGAATGTTTAGGAAGTGTTGCATCACATGTGAGCATAGAAAAGTAAGTGGGAGTTATCAGCGGAAGGTACCAGCTGGGGATGGAGATGCTACAGGAAGACGAAATCGCAGGAGCAAAGAGCCAGTGATGACGATGTGGATTGAGCACTGGTCCAACTGAAAGGCTCAGATCACTTCCCCTTAGAGCCCATGTTAGAGCATTTAGAGTTGCTCCAAATAGCAACGAGGATTTTGAAGGGTTTGAAGTGTGGCAGATATCAGCAGGGTTGCATTTAGAAAGTCACCTCCAGCTGTAGTATAGTGAACTGTGGAAAACCTGAGAGAAGACCTATTAGAAGATGGAAGAATCTCTCCTAGAAGACCCTCATAGCACCAGAGTGATAGGGAAACACACTCTAGTTAGTGTCCTGACCTCTTCTAAATGAGGTTCGGGGGCACCAAGAGTATCAATCTGACATCCCCACAGGTCAAATCCAGTGATAAGTGCATTTTTTTTGACTGCATAGTGATTATTTTTAAATGAACCTAGACATTTTTTTAAAGTAGGACTTGAACTCTCCATCACTCTCTTCTTTCCTAAAGTTGACCCAAGTTGCACATTTATCTTACCAGCATGGCATCTGTAGGCATTTGAGTTTGTGAACCTACGAGATAGAACATCAGACTTGTTTTTTACACTCAGTCTATGAAATCATCATCATCCTTTTGGGCATTTGGGCCACTATTATGGGAACAACTGTATAATATTCCAGGCAGGCACATGGAGTTCAAGAAATATAAAACATTATTCCTATCCTTATGGAGGATTCGCCTGTTTTCGAAAATGTATAAAAAGAGAATCAGCAAAGTATTTGAATAGATATTTCACCAATGAAGGTATACCTTGAAAAGAGGTTCAATATTTTCCATCAGAAAAAGCAAATAAAAACTACAACGATTCAGGAGGATCGCTCAAGGCCAGGAGTTCGAGACCAGCCTAGACAACATAATCTCTACAAAAAAATAGAAAAATTAGCCAGGTGTGGTGGTGTAGTCCTTCCTGTAATCCCAGCTACTTGGGAGGCTGAAGCAGGCAGCTCACTTGAGCCCAGGAGTTTGAGGTTGCAGTGAGCTATGATGATACCACTGCACTCTAGCCCAAGCAACAGAGTGAGACCCTGTCTCAGAAAAAAAAAACAAAGAAAGAAAGAAAAAGAAAACCCACAAAACCACAATAAAATACCACTTTACACCCACCAGAACAGCTATAATAAAAAAAATGCAAGCATAAATGTTGATGAGAAGGATGTCAAGAAACTGAAACTCTCACATGTTGCTAATGGGATGTAAAATGGTGAAGCCACCTTGAAAACAGTTTTACCACTTCTTGAAAGTTAAACATGAAATTGCTGTATGACCCAGAAACTCTTAGAAACTTTTCCAAGAGAAATAAAAAATGTCCACATGAATGTGCATAGGAGCCCTATTCATAATAGTCATTTGTAAACAATCCAAATGACCATCAACTGATGAATGGATAAACACAATGTGACATGTCCATACAGTGGAATATTGCTGAGAAATGTAAATGAAATATTAATACATACTACAACATGGAGGAGCCTCAAAACCATGTGCTAAGTGAAAGAAATCAGTCACAAAAGACCATGAAAGGTATGATTCCATTCGTATGCAAAGTCCAGAAAAGGCAAATCTATAGAGATAGAAAGTAGGTCATTGGTTGTCTGAGGCTGGGAGGAGGAACAGAGAGTGACTACAAATGGGCACAGAGGATCTTTGTGGAAAATAAAAATGTTTTAAAATTGCATTGTGCTAATGGATCTGTAACTCTGCAAATTTACTAGAAAAACACTTTAACTGTATACTTAAAATGAATTCATTTTGTGGAATATAAATTATACTTCAAATAAAACTATTTTTAAAAAGATAATCACATATTATGAGACATGATAAATGTCAAACTAATGGCAAAAAAATATATAAATGATCTCCAAACTTTTAATATCATATTATCATATACCTTGCATTAAATCTGTGCATGTTCATCCTCATTATATCTGCATGTATTTCTTTAGAAATGTTAACATGAATTAATGTACTAGTATCTTATATACAGTATTAAATAGGCCCCAAAAGTAAAATCGAAAGATTTTGAACACATAAATAGATAATATTTAAATACAAAATTACTGATTTGATTATAAGGTTTTTAAGAATAAAAGAATAAAGGAGTTAGAATTAGTGAACAAAGTGAGCTCTGGAGTAATAAACATGTGAATATGAGAAGCTGCCAGAATGGACTGGGGATTATGTTATGGACAGGACCACCCCTGGCATAATAAACCCTCACAACATTCATCAAATTGAAAGTCATGTTCAAAGAGATGCTGTGTTTGCATGATGAGCCATGGACATCAATCAAAATAAACCCAGCTGTTGCAAGGATGGCAAATATTCAGGAACATGGGACTGCAGACCCTGTTAATAATAAATGTCAAAAAGGAGAGCTCAAAAGGAGGACAGAGAAAGAACAATGGGAGGAAGGATTCCTATGAAGATGGAGCTTCCTACACAAATGTGACCTGTTTTCAAGTGATATGAATTTAGTCACATCGCAATGTCTAAGCACCTATTGTGACCAAAGAGTTAATTGTAAGAAGGATCGTACCAGATTTATGTAGAATTATAACAGCTATTAAAACTTTAAATGTTTGCTACATCCATTGGTGTTTATCCTTAACCTCTTCCCCTGAGATTTCACATGACAAAAATGATGATTTCTGTTGGCTTTGATATTTACAATGCAATATATGCAGGGAGTTACAAATAATAAATGCGTGTGATCAATACAGAGGGATTCTTATTAGTGAGCTGTGAAAGACAGAGAAAGTTAGATGGAACAGATCCCCAACGGCCTTAGAAAAAAATTAGAGCATTCAGACTTTTTCTCTCTAGCCATCATAGGGGCCATCCAAGGTTTTTTGAGCACAGACAGGGCAATCTGAGCTAAGTGGCTTTTGGAGGGATTAACAGAGTGCCACACACAGCATGGACAGGTGCAGGGAGAGATGAGAGGCTGTGTTCTAACTGGTTAGAATTCAGACAGAACGCTAAGCCAGTGTAGTCTGGAGTTAAGAGTCCTGACCAAGGCAGCGGCAGTGTGAACAGAAGGAAGACCACAGCAGAAAGTGAAGACTTTACAGATGGTTGACGGTGATGGAGGAGTTTGTAAATCTTGATGCCAAAAACTCTCCAACACTGGGCCAGAGGGCAAGTTCAACTGAAGTGCACAAAGATAAGCTAATGCTCCACAGGGTTTGGCTGGGCCAGATGTGTGGCCTGGGGGCTTTGGAGCAGCTTGGCGGTCCTTTCTCTCCAATGCAGTCCCATCTGTCCTGTAATGTTTTCTTGCCTCTCAATAGCACTTCTAAAGAGGCAGAGGAAAGTATCGAAGGACATGTCACTAGTTTTTTTTTAACTGGTAAATAAAACCACGTAATTTTGGAAAAAGGGACTTCCTCTCCATCCATGTTTGAGGAATTTTGTAAGAAAGACTTAAGTAAGAATTAAAAGAGCCATAAAATCCATATCTAGTGATTTGAACTTGAGTGTGTTGCACTTTGCAATTGTCTTCAGCCATTGTGGAAGAAACAAGGCTATGTTCTTTTCAGGATCCTGATAGCTACATTTTCTGCTCTTGAATGAAAACTACACCTAAGTGACTCAAATAGATACCATAATCCCTATATATTTTTTTTAAAAAGCAAATTATTCAGCCATGTAATCACATTGTCACTATGGAATCACTCTGAATGAAACTTAGTTGGAAATTTGTCTTACTATTCCATTTTCTTACTTGAATACGTAAAAACTCAAAGGTTTGGATTTTATTAGTGAACAAAACTGAGAAAACAAACATAAAGAAGGATAATATTTCCTATATTACCTGGTAATAAAATTCAAAAATTTAAGATAAAATGTCTACCTGCTTTAATCTTCTACCTTCTAACACCTAGGAATTTTCAGGTTGGTTAATGGTGACGGTCACTCAGTCAGATTGTAGACCTTGGCTTGCTTTATCTGAGTCATAGTTGCCAGACATTTAGCTTCCTGTAGAGTCCGTGCTAAAGATCACAACCATAAAAGTCACCTTCATCTTTCACTTCCCTTGTGGAACCCCCTCTTTGTGGGTTTTTTTTTTAAAAAAAACACCGTCCTGCACTAAAGATCAAGAGCAGAAGCCACTTCTTCTGGTTATTAATCAGGCATCATTAGTCTCCCTAGAGTGGAGTAGACAAAGCATCCCTTTTTGGGCAATGTATGTCCTTCGTTGTCACAAGAGAATCGAACATTTGGTACATGACCAGATAATGTCAAAATTTGTTTAATGTTTAAAAATAGAAAATCTTGTCATGTAAATCTTTATGTTGTCATTATTCTAGGCTATTTCAACACTGGAAATTAAACTCAAGCCTTGAAACTGTCTTTCACTATAGGAAAGTCAGCCATCTCTCTTCTTTTTTGAATATTCTCCCCTCTGATCTCGGCGAAAAATTTGTGGGGTACCTCTTTCTGGCAGTACAGTCACCATATTACAGAGTGTCCCAAAAAATGGGAATGTGGAAACTCTAAAAAGCCAGCCAATCCAAAACTGGATGGGTTCTGATGTTTTGCACTGAACTTTCAGAGTTGCAATAAAGTCCAGCGTCCTTCCAAGCTGGGACTGTAACAGGAGACCTTTTACCTAAAGCTGAGATTCCATAGGTAAACAAGAATTATGTCATTCACAAAAGGAGATCAAAACCAAATCAAAGCAAAAACTATATACCTACCTCAAAATTGGAATTGGATGAATAATTTAAAAAAAACTTCCTTTACGATTTTGTGATCAGTCTGGCCCTTAAATGAGTTTCCAGTCCAAATTTATACTACCTCTGTTATCTGAAACATCTCAACGAGATGGATTAAAGTAAGGCCAGCTTGTTGTGAGCAGAAGCAAGATCCTATCCTCTCCAGAGGATCTCAAATTCAAAACAATCCTCAAAGAATTCCCACTAATCAATTTCCAAGGAAATGGGCAGCTCTCATTTAAAATTCAGGAAACACAAAGAACAGACTTCTTGATGAGAATCAGCAAAAATAACAGCTGAAAGAAATACACCAAATTTTAGATATTGGACTAATTAGGCACAAAATAGATAACTATATTTGATAGTTTGTAAAGGACTTTTTTCAAAGAAGCTTTAATATATGAGTAGGAAAGAAGCAAACTTTAAAAACAGAACTTCTCAAAGTGAATAGTATAATAATTGAAATTAAAACTTGATAAACCTGAATATTTGATAATACTCAGGAATTATTGCTAATTAGTGTAATAGTGATATGCAAGGAAGTGTCCTTATTTAGGAGAGATGCAGGCTAAAGTGTTTATTAATTAAGGCTTATGACATCTGCAACTTATTTTCAAAAGGCTTTAAAAAAAGAAAGAAATGGGAAGATAGGTTGTTGGATGGACGTAACGGGAAGGATAAAGAGATGGAGAGTTATACAGACAGATGGACAAGGAGTGGCTAGACAGATGGATAGACAGATGGGCGGATAAAGCAACAGAGAAATGTGAAGACTGTGTTAAATATGGCTGGGTGGATATATAGGTGTTCATTGGACTATTCTTTCAATTTTTCCCGTATTTTTAAAATTTTTCATAATAAAAGTTGCAAAAATAAAGATCATCTGTATAAATGGAAAAAAGACCTCCTTCTCAGTCCTAGAGTCTTTTCTCTCCCTAAACTACCCATGCTTTCCCACTTTCTTTTCACCTGATACTGTCTTCTTCTCTTCCCAGACAGCGGGAAAGTAAAACCCAGTTTCCTACCTTCTCAGTGGGCATGTTCAGAAAGCCACACTCCACAGGGAGAACGAGTTGTCTAAGACAAAACTTGATTAATATTCAGCCATGACTTTTATTAAAATGTAGACCTCCCTTTGTATTTGTTGCCATTTGAAATTTCCCTAATGTGCTTTCTTCTACCTTACTTCTGAGTCCAGAACTTAAGCCAGTCTTCTCCCACTTAGAAGAAGACACATGCGCCGTGTACACACACATGAGCACACCCACACATGTGCACTCACACGCTCATTCCCCCTTCCCTCCTCCTCCCACCGCCCTGAGTCCAGGCCCAGCTGGCCCTATTAGAGTGGAATAGTAAGGTGATGAACAGACCACACGAACACTCTAAGACTGTCTCCTTGGAAAGAAATTGAGAATTCATTCACTGGCATCTACCCAGGGAGAAGTGAAGTGAAATCATGTCATTCTCAGACACTCACATAATTAAATTAATGTGAAATTAAAACCAAAGTGAAATACTCCTCTTCATGTTAAAAGTAGTTCACTGGGGTAGTCCGTGTACGATCACTTGCCTCTGCAGCACATTATTAAGTGATTTAAAAGATTAATTTTAACACAGATCACAGTTTCAGCAGTTATTATGCTAGCATTAAGCAAATAAGCACACTGCCTCAGAAAGCAGCCGATGGTTGCAGGGCAGAGGAAAGGAATAGAAACATCTTGTCTTGCCACAGGCAGTACAATTGCGTCCATATTCCCTGCTTCGGTTTGCAGTGTGCATGTGAGTCTTTAATTCATGAAATATTAGGAAAGCATCTTTTTCAGGAAGTGAAAGCCTGAACTTGACAGACATATAATCTCATCTAGAATGACAACCAGCAAGTTCCTAAACCACGAATATTCATTTCAACAATTTGCAATAATCTACCATGTGCATGCCAAAGCATTCTAGACAGAACGAACAGTAGCAGGCTGGTCTTCTGCCTCACGGCATTTTCCTCTAAAAACAGACCCATAATCAAATGCTAAGAAAATATATGCCCAAAGCCCTGAAACAAAAATGTGAATGCAAACGATGCCAGAGTAATGTTCTCTCTGGGCGGATATGTGTAAATCTAGTTTGCATATGGAAATCAAGATTGCTTTGCTTCTCTGCACAACATTATGCTAAAACAAAGGTTAACAATCTCTTTGACCCGGATCCACCAGCAGATAGGAGACTATCAGTGACAATGAATGACACAAGCTGGCCTCAGACAGGAGTGGAGAACAGAGATAGAGGAGGAGAATGCAGGAACAAAGGGTTTAGAGCTGGGGTCAGCAAACTCTTTCTGTGAAGGGGCAGATAGAAAATATTTTTGGCTCTGTGGGACATATGGTCTCTGGTACAACTACCCCCTCTGCTATTGTGGTGTAAAACCTGCCATAGACCATAGACAATCCATAAATGAATGGGTGTGACCATGTTCCAATAAAACTGTATTTATGGACAGACACTGAAACCTAAATTTTAGATAATTTTCACAGCTCATGAAATACTATTCACTTCTTTTAACCACTTAAAATATGAAAACCATTCTTTGCTCACCAAGTGTACAATATCAGGCTAGTAGCCAGACTTGACTCATGAGCCAGTTTGCAGACCTGATTTAGAGCATTGATTCTCTAACTTGAGCATGCATCAACCACGTGGAGGATGAGATAAAACAGAAAGCCTTGGTCCTCACCCCAGAGTTCCTGATCCCGTATGACTGGGGTGAGCCTAAGCACTTGCATTTCTTACAAGTTCCCAGGTGATATGCATGCTGTGGAGACCACAAAGGAGAGCTGTGGTTCACAGACAAAGCAACGAGAAGGAGAAGAGAGAAAAGAAGTGCTCGTGTTGGCCAGGATAGGTCAGCAATAATCATTTCGATAAAGCTTATATAAACTTTGTACAGAAATTAAGAGGCAGAAAATAATGAACATAATAAAGTTTCAATAATCAGTAAACATCATCTCTACCTCTGCCTAGAAAGTTCTACTCTCAGATATCTCTTACCTTCTTCAAATCTTTGCTCAAATGATACCTTCTCTGGGCAGATATGTGTAAATCTAGTTTGCACACGGAAATCAAGAGGCCAATTACCCCAAGCACCTATTAACGTCATGATCTGCCCCCATTCGCCACACCTACGGCAGTCCTCCCTTATTTCTCAGCAGTTATCACCTCTAACACACTGTGTAATTAACCTGGTTATTATGTTTGTTGTTTATTGTCTTCCTCCCCCCTCCAATAGCTCCTGAATTCCTAGATTATAAACTCCGCTAAGTCAAGGAAAAGAGATGAGTATATATCCCAAGTGTTATATAACACGTCTATATCCCAAGTGTTGAGAAACATCCTTAGCACTTTTATAAGCAGTTAAATATTCTCTTTTTTATATTTCAAAATATTACAGGAGCACTTAAATATTCTTGAATGAATGAACGAATGTAAAAGCAATACCAATCTATTTGGATTTAAATAAGAAAACATAGAAAGGTGACATTTTCAAGAATTTAAATATAACTTTTTACTTGTTCATAGTGCATCTCAGGGACCACAGAAAGAAATTGAGGATGCCGCCAGGCACAGTGGCTCATGCCTGTAATCCCAGCATTTTGTGAGGCCGAAGTGGGAGGATCACTTGAGGCCATGACTTGGAGACCAGCCTGAGCAAGGGTGAGACCCCTCCTAACCCCCATCTCTACAAAAAAACAGAAAAATTAGCCTAGCGTGGTGGGGTACACCTGTGGTTCCAGCTACTTGGGAGGATGAGGCAGGAGGATCTCTTCATCCCAGGAGTTTGAGGTTGCAGTGAGCTGTGATGACACCATTGCACTCTAACCCAGGCAACAGAGCAAGACCCTGTCTCAAAAAAAAAAAAAAAAAAAAATTAAGTGTATATTTGACCTTATTTTTTAAAAAAAGGAAGAAAGATAGTGAGGATGCAGTCTTTCGTAAACTTTATAATCTAGAGCTGCAAGTTTAGTCTCGAGCACCACAGTTGAGCATTAGAAAGAACCCGGGCAAGCCTCTCATCCAATCACTTCCTGTTACAGAAGTTCATTGTCCTTAACTCCAATCCATCCAAAACTCCTAATTTCATGACCACCATTGTCTTAATCTGTTTGGAGTGCCATAACAAAATACCATAGACTGGGTGGCTTACTCACAGAAATTCATTTCTCATAGTTCTAGAGGCTGGAAGTCTAAGATCAGGGCACCAGTGTTGTTGGGTTCTGGTGAGGACCCTCTTCCTGTCTTGCAGATGACCCAGAGGACTGTTTTCCTGCTGTGTGCTGACATGGCCCTTCCTAGGTGTGAGTGAGTGGAGGGAGACAGAGCAAGCTCTCAGGCGTCTCTTCTTACAAGGGCACTAATTCCATCATGAGGACCCCACCTTCATGCCCTCATCTAACCTAATTACCTCCCCACAGCTGCATCTCCAAATTGGGAGATAGAGCTTCAACATATGACTTTTAGGGGAACTCAAACATTCAGTCCATAACAACCACCTTTTGTCTTCCCCCTCTTCTCTCTGTAGTACCAACTCCGTTAATTATTTAACAGTAGCAAGATTTATAATCTAGGGATTCCACCACTTTTCAGTGTACTTCTCCTTTCTGATGTCCTCATTTTTCTACCTATGTAGCTTAAATTCCATGGCTATTCATTTAAAGTGTCCCCTTAAATACATTCTCAACCAGCAGAAGCCCCTCCATGTTATTATTATAATATCTCCGTTTGACAGGTAATAAAATTGAAGTACAAGAAGAAGGTCCCAGCCTGGATTCAAGCCCAGACTCCAGAGCCTCTGTGTCTTCTTGTTTTATTAAGGTTTATCCACCTGGTCTTTTATGGCACTTGGTTCATTAGTGATTACAGTAAAGAAGTCGTCTAACCTGTGCTGCTGCTCCAAGTGTGGCCCCAAGACGGTGCCTTCAGGGAGCTGTTTGTCACCAGTCCATGACAAGGTAGGTTCAGAAAAGAGATTCAGCATTTAGAAACATAATTCAACGGAGTAATTTTATGTCTGTTGACTCTAGTAATAAAAACTGATGTTTCATTGTAGTACATATTTTTATTTAATTTTTCTAGCAATTCATTTAATTGCATTTTATAGAAGTAACAATCCAGGATGGATTTGGAAATTAAAAAACAAACTAAACCATTCTTTTTCACAGATAATTTGAAGAGCTCTAGTTTAAACAACTGAAAGAGCAAGTTTATTTATTCTAATGTGTTCTGGATTCTAATTATATTAAAAGAGAAAATCTCTCCTATGTGATTATTGGGTCCATGAGCCAATAGGTTCAAAGTAAATGACACAAATAAATTTAATTAATACAGAAAGTCAATGCAAAACTTTTTGAAATAAAGAATTATTCAATATCTCTCCCAGTGTTTTCTTCCTAACTCTTCAGATCTACCTTGTAATAACTCTTTTCACCTGATTCTGTGAATTATTATCATCATGGAAATATTTTCCATTCCATGAAAAATAAGATTTGGACTTTTTTTGTCTATTCTGCTATATACGCCATATTTTTTTCTTATTAAAACTTAAAACTACTAACTACAAACGAAAAGCACGTGGTCTCATCTTATAGTGTTGCTTGGATTGGAGAGTTTCAGACTTGAGTGTGCATTGTAGTCACCTGGAGAGCTTGTGAAAACACAGACTCCTGGACCCCTGCCCCAAAGATTCTGATTCGATAGGTCTGGGACTGGCCCATGACTTTGCCTTTCTACCGAGCATCCAGGTGGTGCTAATGCTGTAGATAATGCCCACCATATTTTGAAGAGCACCAATGTAGATAATACCAAAACCACCAGATTATTTTGTGAATTCAATCAAAATATTAATGCATTCCATTTTTTATGGTAAATACTTTTGAATATTATTTAACAATTTTAAAATGTTTTTGAACAGATTTGAATGAAAGCCCAAGACCTTTGAGAAAAGTCGGCTCTTGAAGACGACTTATGCCAATGCTAAACTTCACAGACTCTCGAGCACATAGCATCTTGCGCATTGTAGATGCTCCCTAAATGTTTGCAGAAAAGAAAGGAAGTCAGGAGGGACAGAGAGAGTATAGGGCCTGTTCTGGTTCAATAAAACAATTGTAATCTGGAGCTACTGATATTTGGGATCATACATATCTTAATCTTTTCCATTTAAATAAAATGAAACCATATTTAGCCAAACACTGTTTTTCCCTAATTTGACCCTTTCTCCAGTTCAAAAATATTGCCAAGAAACCACTCACATTGTTTAAGATATCACGAAACTCTCAGATCCCCACTGTAATTCCGGGCTTTCCCATTCTCTATTGCCCCCTTTCCTGCGCAGTCCCAAGAAACACACCACATACCTTCACTATCCTCTGTTTCCACCAGGCTTCATCTGCAGGGCTGTCTTTAAAACCAAACCAAACTACTACCAAGGGGCATTAACTTTTCCAAAAGGCACGCTCCTTTATCTTTGACCTACATACATATTATCTACACAAACACATTAAAATGTTCCCACCCCTGGTGACAATGAGATTGTGAATCACCTGCAAGGAAGCATTGGCTAAAAAATGTAATAGCAAATTCTACCATTCTTTGATCTGTCACTCCCTCAGATTCCTGTTCATTCTGGTTAGTAATGAATGTGTTTTATGAATTGATAAGGTAGTTTCCTTCACTTGGTCATTAAACTATTAGCTTCTGTAGAAACTGATGGGAACTCTCGGCAAAACAAAAACAACTCAAAGTTCTAACGTACCAATATACCCCAAATGCCAATTTATTTTAAAGGGACTTCTGGCTGCCAGTTGCTTTATATGTGTCAGTGGCCATATATAAAGAATTGGGATGCTTAGATATTGAAAGAAATCAATTGCAACTTCTACTTTCTCATATTGTTTGGGCTACATAGAACTGTTTTGTCATCCCCGGGAGAAACTTCATTGAAAACAGCTTGCATTGTATAAGCATAAATAAATACTCTTCTTTTAGAGTTGATTCCCCATGATGCAGAGGCATGAAAAAGCCTACTCTTAGTGCCTTTTGCACAGACACACATGAGCATTTAGCCAAACGCATCTTTGGTTGGGGCACCCATTATCAATCTCAGAGTAGTAAAATTCCAGGACAAGTAAATTAATTTTCCCTCCATCTGGGCAACATTTACTTAGGTAAATAATGTGTAACTTGAACAAGTTCATTTCCCTCCAAGTTCTGGCAATTAGTCCATGGGACTACGGAATTTTTGTTGGGAGGGCTCTGTCGCTCAGGCTGGAGTACAGTGGCATCATCATAACTCACCCTTGCCTTGAACTTACAGAATTCTTTAAGTTGAAAATATCTCATTTACTAGGAGAGCTGGTGCAAACACTATAGGTAGAGACTATTTAAGTGACCAGGTTTTCCATGTAAACTGATGTAAAATTCTCCTGGGAATTAATTTTCTCAGCGGTAACCTGACACCTTTTCTAAGGAACTGTCCTAATTCTGAGTGTTTCACCTCAATCTGTGTGCTGTTTTCATATGCAACATCAACTTCCAATGTTGCTTGTCACCACTCAGCTCCTAATTGTTCACCTCAATTCAACCGCAAGTAGGAAGGCCCTTGTCTTTCCATTTACAAGCTTCTCAAATGGACACGATTAGAATAAACATGACTTCATGAAATTTTTCACTTTGGGGATTTTTCAGTTTCTTATTTTCTGAAATTTTCATGACTTCTGTTCGGTGTCATTCAGGTGATCCAATCTACTATTCTAGGGTCTTCCAACAATGTTTGAGGCAGTCTCATTTCAGAAGTTTCATATAGATAATGAAACACTGAAAACTAAACTGTTGTTAAGAGTGTAATTTGGTCTCTAATTCAATCTCTAGTAGCAGGCATCCTCTCTGACGATCTCCCAATAGATGTGTTGAAGTCTGGACTAACCCATTCATCAGTTTATTGTTATGGAATATCCAAGCTAGCAAATAGGCATCTTTAATCCCTTTATTATTTGATAATATATAAAAATATTACCCAGTTAAATATTTTATCTTAAGCTATCTCAGACTTGTTATTCATCCAAGACCACTTTTGCAATCTTTCAGCAAACCTTGCATGTCCAAGCAACTAAATAAACACTGAATTTATGCTAATACAGAGTCTACTTAATAGACCACCACCTACCAGCCATGTGTACCATACACCATCATTCTTCCTGACACTTGTGAATTACAAACTCAACCAATGGTTGCAGCAGCGAATCCAAGATGTTACCTATTCATATTTTACTGCTTATAAATGTTATAGAAAAGGAAATTGAGGCCTGGAGAATTTAACTAATTTACACAATGGAACAACAGTTGCAAGGATTATAATTGAGTCCTTGCTCTCGTTCTACTTACTTAATCAAAGTGAGGAACCCTACCCAGTATTCATCTAGAGTCCATACAGGTGGGGGATGGGAGGGAGTGGAAAGTGGATTCCAGTACCAGGGACAGAGGGAAAATGTATATGTGTAAAAAGAATATACACATTATGTAAATAAAATTGTAAATTGTATTTCATATATGTAATAGGGATATATATAATTGTAAATAGTATGAAATAACATTTAAGATAAAGTATGGAGAAAAATAATCATGCACATTTCAAAAGAATACAGAAAGTGAAAGAAAATTACATTCTGTACAAGAATAAGGCAGAAATGTTGCCAAAGGAGAGAAAAAACTAAGAGGGAGAAATTGTTCACATATTTGGTCACATTTATACAGTGGCCTTTAGACTTTTTTAAAAATTCAACCCCATTTTTATTTTCACTGCAAAACAGTATGTGTCCCAGAGTATGCCCTCAATAAATGTTTGTTGAATTGAATTTAAATTACTTTCATTTGGCAAGATTACTTCTTTTTCACAGTGCTCAGAGGGAAAAATCATTAAATGGATTTTTATCCTGCCTTTCGTAAATGTCTTCATAGTGATGCCCAGTTGATTTTTCCTTTGCAAGATTATTTTGTTTTGCTTCTGTCTGTTGCAGCTGCCTTCTCTTCTCCTGTACTAACACTGCAAGTAAGAAAGACCTGCTGAGTCCCTACTGTCAAACTTCAAAGATCTCAGCAAACATGTCGAGTGTCTTGAATCCAACCAGCTTCTTCAAGGAGCCAGCTGAACCCAGATCTTTATATGTTGTTGCTGTTGTTGTTTCATTTCAACCACCCCAGGCAGAAAAGAACAGAGTTCCAGAGTTGGCAAATGCCTTACCCATCATTAGAAACCAGAGAAATCTGTCTTTAGAACTCCGGTTGGAGAAATCATTGCAATCAGACCTTTCAATGATAGGTGGGCTTAAAGATCCACTTAGGATCCTATCAGCCTTTAGAATTGGTTTTAATTCAGTATTGTTTCTTGAAAAGTTTACATGAATAAGTCGAACTTCATGAACTCACCACTTTTCTAAGTAAGGATTGGTGTCTCAAGAGGCTTTGAATATAGATAGCTTAGAACTCATTCTCGCCCACATTTCACAAAATTATACTAAGCAAGAGAATTTTATGTTTGGAAGAAATTTTCTTCAGCTTTCTTCTTCTTTTGACCTGTCACATGATTAGGGTAGGGGAAAAGTAACTGACTTGACCTAGGATAAGTTTCTACTTCTTTAAATGCATAGCATTCTTGTTCTTTGCCAAACATGTGCATAATAAGCAAAGTTTAGAATGGGTCAGAGAAACCATCTGGTCTCACCTTCTAAATTTACCAGTGAGAAAATTTAGGCCCAGAGAGATTAAAATCCTCTCCTGAGTAAAAGAGCCAGAATTAGAAATGAAATCTAATGGCTCCCAGATGGTTCTTTCTTCCTCTATAACATCGTGTTATTCTTCTGCACTGTTGTTAACATTTTGCTCACCTGTCTCATCTTGCTAACTAGATTATCATTAGTTTAGTTCCAAAACTATCTAAGAGCATCGTCTCTGTTCTAGTTGGAAGCAAAAGATAAATAAGAACACCTGCTCTTTTCTAGAAAAGTCTATGTTTTTATGGTACCCGTGATTGTTAATTTTGTGTATCAACTTGGCTGAGCCATAGGATGCCCTCATTGAACATTATTTCTGGGTGTATCTGTGAGGATGTTTCCAGAAGAGATTTCCATTTAAATCAGTAGACTGTGCAAAACAGATAGCCCTCTCAAATATGGTGGGCATGATCCAATCCACTGAGGACCTGAACAGAACCAAAAAGGTGGAGGAAGATTGGGACCACTTGAGCTGGGACACTGATATCCTGCTCTCAGCACTCCTGGTCCTCAAACCTTCTAACTACACCTCCAGGTTTCCTAGGTCTCCAGCTTTTAGACAGCTGATCCTAGTCTTCCCAGCCTCCATAATCACATGAGCCAATACCTTATAATAAAACTCTGTTATATATATCTTCTGTTTCTCTGGAGAACCCTGACTAATAGAGTACCTATGATGTTGAAAAAAATCAGGACTCAATGCTTATGTTCATCCATGCATTCATTTACCAAATACGTACTAAGCACCTGTCCTGTGCAGGGCATTGTTTAAGTCACAACAGAAAATAAAAATATGAAAATGCCTGCTGTCATAGAAAGTATATGTAATTGGGAGAAGAGGCAGAAAAATTAATAACAAAAAATATATATAGGTTTGGGAAAAGTGCCACAAAGACAAACAAAGCGTGAAGGGGACAGAAAGCGATGGGACACTGTTACAGATGGGCCGGAAAGGCCTTTCTAAGGAGGTGATTTTGAGCCAAGACCTGAAATAATTGAGACCAACCCAAATTCTTATCTGATTTGCCTTGGGCCTGTCAGGAGTGCTGAGAGTTGGAAATGAAAAGGTGTGAGTTTAAGGAGTTATAAAAGATTAGACTCCTTTGATTTTATTCTACGTTTATTCTTTCTTTGTTATTAATATTGAGGTGAAATTCACATGACACTGAATTAACCATTTTAAAGTATACAATTCGTTGGCATTTAGTATAGTCACAATGTTGTTCAACCACCACCTCTTTCTAGTTCTAGAACATTTGCATTACCCCAAAAGAAAACCACGTACCCATTAGCAGTCACCCCCCACGCCCCATGCCAGCCCTTGACAGCTATCAACCTGTTTTCCGGTTCTGTAGATTTACCCATTCTGAATACTTGATGTAAGTAGTAAAATCATGCAATATGCAATCTTTTGTGTTGAGCTTTTTTCACTTAGCATAATGGTTTCAAATTTCATCCACATTTTAGCATGTATCAGTACTTCAACCATTTATGGCTGAATAATATTCCGTTGCATGGATAGACCAAAAATTGCTTCTCAGTTCATCCACTGATGGACACTGGGTTGTTTCTACCTTTTGGCAATTGTGAATAATGCTCCTGCGAAAAACCTGTGTACAAGTATTTGTTTGAGTACCTGTTTTCAAGTTTATTCTTTTTAATGCCCATTCTTAATTCAATTCTGAGTCTGTTTACAAGTCATATTTGAAACTTTGAAAAATGTCTTAAATGACCCCACGGTGGTGAAAGATCAAATATATTTAAGCCCCTGAACGAGCGCCTGGTATATAAGAAGTCCTGAATAAATGGTAGTTGTTATTATCAATAATAGTCATTAACACAGTGCTAAACAGCACATAGCTAAACGCAAACTTTATAGAAACTTGTTTAAATCTGGAAGGCAGGCTTGAGTGGGGAGTCTCTTGTGGAGAATGAAGCTTCTTACAGCCTGTTGCCTACAACTGCTCACCAACCTCGTACACTCCCCAGTGGTGGGAGAAATTGGCTAGAAGTTTTTCTCAGCGTTTGTGTCATTTATCTGCCATATTAGAAAATAATTTCCAGCTCCCAAATTTGCCAGTGGACTTGCTCTGGGTTTTGCCCTGAAGTTACACAAACCTTGTTAAAAGCAAATAGAAAGAGATTGTTGTCCTTCTGATTGTGTAACTTGGCATTAAAGGCATCTCTAATTTATTTATTTAACACGCAACTGCTGACATCATTGCCTGAAGCAATATCAAGCCAGTCTGATTCCAGCTTGTTTGCCACCCAAAGTCAACAACATTTAAATGAATTGTGACAACAAAAATTCCATTTTTATCTAGAGCCAAATATCTGCTCAAGTAATCACTCAGTGATCATTTGAAGTGTTTGGATATGAGGGATGAACTAGCTAGAGTTTAGGAGACCTTGCGATATTCCTAGTCCTGCTGTGACTTCTTTTGTGACCCCAAGACCATACCCCGGGCATCATTCTACTTCCTCATTGTATGGAGCTTATTTTTACTGACCCTGTGTACTTTGCTGGAGGTTGCAGGATTTATCCTGTATTTATGTTTACCTACTCCAAGTAAATTCACTCAAAATGGGTATGAGTCGTACAAGTCATTACTTAAGACCATATTTAAACTTCTGATATCAACTATGCCTTTTTTTAAAAAAGTTCTACTAAATTCATTTATTACACTATTAATCATGTTGGTGAGAGAGAATTGTGATAACTGGATTAACTGTGTGATTTGTTTTTCCTACAAAATGCCAATTTAATATTCTTACAAAAGTGACAGTTTTAAGAGGACATGTTATCTTCCTTAACCAAACAAAGCATTTCTCTTCACAACAAACAAGATCCTTATTAATGTATTTGCCATTAGGACTCCTCCACTTGCAGAAACTAGTCCAAGCTCTGTTTTTAGACATGGTATAGGCTACCTTCTCAGTGTATCATTTTTCAGACAGATGGAAGCTTTTAGAAAATTCTCCCAAATGGTAAAAGAGGAACAGGGCAATAAGAGAGCTTCACTATCTCAAAACTGAGTGACCCAACTGAGTTATCTTCATAGCTTAGGTCAAATTCCAAACAAAACAAACACCATTATAAACAACATTTCTCTACAAGAAAAATATTTCCCAACCTGGCAGCCTTGTTTATCTTGACTCCGTACCCCGTACCATGCAGACAAACACGCAGTCTGCCATACGTTGACCCGTGATGCTGCAATTCCACCTTCAACTAGAGGGTTTTTAAAGGCAGGAATTTGTATCTCTGGTGCCTGGTAATGTTCTGATACCAAATGAAGATGGAAATGAGTGGATGCTCAATTCACGTGAGCTGCTGGGCAAATAGGTTCAGTATATCCCGCTTTCCAGAATTTGAAAACTCAAAGAATGAGTAGTTGCCACTATTGCCAAGACTATCAAAAGTATTTTAATCTTTTATTTGCAAATATTGAATTGGTTTTTCTGGGGGAAAAAAAGACCAATCATTTTGTGAGAAAAAGCCATTTTCATTTATTTCAAACCTGCTCCAGTGTTTGTCTGTCTTCTCCACTTAACAATAAATTGTTTCAGGGAAGAAACTACAGTAGTCCCCCCTTATCCAAGGTTTCATTTTCCAAGGTTTCAGTTACCCACGGTCAGCCACAGTTGGAAAACATTAAATGCAAAATTCCAAAAATAAATATTAATAACTTATAAGTTTAAATTGTACACGGTTCTGAGTATCATGATCAAATCTCATGCCTTCCCTCTCCGTCACACTTGGGACGTGGATCATCCCTTTGGCCTTTGTCTCCACGCTGTCTGGGCTATCTGCTCCTTAGTCACTTAGCCATCCCGATGATCAGATCAAAAAAAACACAGCATATCTAGGGTTCGGTAGCATCCGAGGGCTCACGCATCCACTGGGGGTCCTGGCATGTATCCCAGGCTGATAAGGGGAAACTATTCTATAGCTTATATATTTATACGACTGTACTGGCTAACATAGTGTCTAGTTCCATAGTAATTTCTGGAACTTCTCTGTCATTGTTAAGCTGAATCTGTAGGGAAATATATATAAATGAAATAATTATAAATGAGTAGGGTGGGATGGGGGTTCCACGATGAAAAGTAATTCCCTGTACACTGCGAGTTTTATACAAAGGGGACTGGGTCCTCTCGAGGCTTTTGTTGAGGGCAGGCTCCCCCACCCAGCATTAAGTGACGTGGCAGGAGATTTTGGCCATCTCAATTTAGAAAGATTGAAAGTCTTCTCCAAGTCCTGTCCCCATGGATATGGGGACAAATTCAGAGTCGTTATGTCCTGAATTGACTTTTCATTAAATGGAGATTTTGCAATAGAATTCCAGTGCTTTCCCTAGAAATAAAAATTATCACATTTCCTTAAGTGCAAGAGGATCTGCTGGAAATCTCTCACCGTAAAGTTAGGGTTTCTGAGGCAAAGGATGTCGCCTGCTGAAATGTTTTCCGATTCCAACGCAACCCTTCACCCATTCTCAGGTTAGTACATTGCGCCAATCTTGAGGAAGCCTGGCCCCTCTGGGCCTACTGAGGAAGGGTAAGGGCTACAGAGGAGGGCACAGGCCCGTCCCACATCAGAGGCCCCGAGAAGGGAGGGAGGGGCAGAGCTCCTTTGGGGGTGCACTGCTAGTGGTTTCTCTAAGATGAAAGGTTGGGTTTCCCAAAAGTTGTGGTATAGTAAAAAGAATACGGAGGGAGAAGGAAAAGAGAAAGGAAGGAAAGGAAGGAGGGAGAGAGGGATTTTCATAGATCTGATTCTCACTGAACTCTTACAAGTAAAGCAAGGCAAGGGAGTTTGTTTCCATTTTATTAATGAGGAAATCGAGCTTCAGAAAAGTTGTTTGATCCAAATCTCACAAAACAGTAGAGACTCAAACCCATATTTTCTGATTTCTGCTCCTGTGGTCTTTCTGCTACGGATATTATAGCATCTTTCTTTCTTCATTTTATTAATACTCAATGGTGCCAACTTAAAATTTCTGAGAAAGATTTAGTGACATACAGATGAAATGGCATGTGCACAGGGACGTTCAACATAGCAGTGTCTGTGATCAAAAGTTTGGAAGCTCCTCAGTAAGAAAATGGTTAAACAAATCATACTATGTAGTCCCTAAAACCCAGAGATAGTTTGACGTGCTCTGATATGGCCTGATCTCCAAGACACATTGTTGAGTGCCAAATAACAGCCTGCACAGTATCTGCCTATGGTTCCCAAGGGTGAAGACCTCTCAACCAAGGGAGGAAAAGGAGTTTTGCCCCTACTATGCCTAGCTGGAATCTGCTGCAGCTTTTTGCCTGTCCTCCAACCCAGGCAGGCTGCACAGCTATGAAAATCACTCAGTATCGGTTTGGGAGCAGCTCTGCAAGAATCTGTGCTGTATCTCCGGAACGAGAAGCCCTCTACACAGAGCTTCTACATCAGGCAATTTACTCCATGTAGGTACTGTAGGTTAATAACAAGAAAAGAGGACTCCATAGCAAGAAGACCTCACTGCAGACAAACAATTCAGAGCTATAAGAAAGAGCAGAGCAAAGTAAGTATAAAACAGACCTTAGCAGAAACCGTGGGACCAGAGCAGAAGCGTGGCCTTTGGTATTTAAGAGAGGGCAGTGCCAGTGGCAGCCTCAAGGCCATGGCTCAAACTACCAATTGGCTGCTCAGTGAAGAGCTCAGCAAATTTGCCTTGGCATGATGGTGAATTCTTTGAAATACCCCAAGTTGCAAGGCTGGTGAAGAAGTGAAGATTCAAGGATTCAAGGCTGAGAACGGTCCAAGGACAACTGGTGAAAGTATGTCAGTAGTGAGCTCAGCCTCTCGGGAATGGCACTCCCAGGTGCCAGACAGTGTGATTCATGGCAGTGCTGAGAGTCATTGGGAAGGCCCGAGGTTTGACATCCAGGAATGAGGTGTTTTGAGTTCCTCCACCCTCCCCCAGTCCATAAAGCTTATGCCACAAAGCCAGCTCAAAGCCGATAAAAGATCCCAAAATGATTTCTGACTGCAAGTTTTATTACCCAAGACTAAATTTGGGGTCCTTAGGCATATATCAGAGGGGATAAAAGGAAGTTTTCATTGGCAGGGATGACTATGTGACTCTTCCAGTGTTTACTGAAGCCAAGAACTTTGCAAAGGGGTTCGTATGAATTGACAAATTCACATTTACCAGTTGAAATTGTTGATAATACTACATCATGTACATGATAAATATATGCAATTTTATCAATTTTTAATATAAATAAATTTTTAAGAAAGGAACTTGATACACCAAACAAAAATGTCAATAAAATGTTTTTCAAAACCAATATAATGCATTCTACTTTCCTATTTCCATGATTTGATTAAAATTCATGTTTTATGTACTGTGAACATGACCGTAATTACATTTTACTTAATCAGAATTCTATTCCTTCCATCCTAAATTTGCCCCAGGCTACATTTTAATAGTTTAGAGAGGTTTACAATCACTGAAGAATACTAACTAGAGCTTTATTTTGTTCTATTAATATTATGAATTCAAGTTTTTAAGAATAAATTATGTATAAGCTTTCCATCTCCCTAATGCGCCATTTATAACTAACGTATATAATCCTTTTGAGAAATAAATTGCTGTCCAGGGTTATATTATTATCACATGCTATTATTATTATACTATATAATACACTATTATACAAGAGTACTTTTTAAATCTAGCTTGAAGTCATGTCTTAATACACATCTTTGTCCTTAATGCATATTTGACTGGACACAGGTGAGGGATGAGGGAGACTCAGACCCGGGGTGCATTTCAAAGATAGATAAGGCCGAGGAGACAGACTTAAATCTATGGGACAGATTCGTCCCACAAAGGGTCGTGTTTGGCTCACACATTTTTAAGTACTACATTAACCTGACATATAACAGTTCAGAAATTTCACATAAAAATTCAAATTGGGTGCTTCTCTTGAGAAAAAAGTCTGGCAATTCTGGGCCTGCACTCACTTATGGCAGAGCATCCTGGGAAGTGGGCAGCAGGTGGCTCAGAGCAGTTTGTCACAGTCCCCAAGGGGCCCCACCTGGCTCCTGCAAGCACCTGAGCTAACGGCCCTGGGCTAAGGTTGCAGCAGCCTCAGGGAGCGGGAGGGAGAAGGGCAGAGTCAGGGTTGGGGATTGGAGGAAGCCGGCGGGGAAGGCAGAGTCACAGGTGACAGTCTGTACACCCCTACATTGTGTAAAGCACAGTGATGTTATAATTTGATGTAACAATTTGTTACAATTTCATGTGGCACCAGATTGTTCCCCTTAATGTCAAAGACCGCTCCGGGCTTTGCCCAGGTATCTGCGGACCTGAAGCAGATCAAAGGAGGAGCAGGAAGGCGCTCCTCAGAACAGCAGGACCCAGGAGAACAATGAGTGTCTGGTGTGTGAAGTGAAAAGAAACGGACCTGTGAATGACCTTGAGCGTAATTTAAGCTTTTCTTTGTGATTCGGTCATCTTTATGCACATCAGATATTTTACCACGCACCATAGCACCAGGGTGCTTTCAAGAGTTCCCATGACGTGTGGCACCTCTTGCCCATGCTTGATGGACTCAGGCCGGCTCTGACGTTCCACCGTTGGGAGCTGTTCTGTCCTCTGTCCCTGCAGACAACCATTACTGTATAATCAGCTCCCTGTCTTTCTCATCCACACCCTTATTTACAGACAATTGTCTCAGTGAGGGACTGAGAACTTCTGGAGAGCAGCGCCTAGACTTCATGACAGGGACTGTCTTTGCTTTTTGTTCCTGGTTTTCTTTGGCTTGTTTCTGAGTTCACATCTCATGAGTTTCCATAAGCCTGATCGCACCCCTACCCTGTTGCCAGATTAGAAGGATGCCAGAGCTGATGCAGCCACAATCTTCACAAAATACACTTATCGTATTTCACTAGTAATTTTGAAAATCATTTGTATTTCTTTAAAACAAAAAGCTAATTTTTACTGTTGGAGACATGCATGGCTGTAGCTAATAAAGTGCTTTGGTTTGTAAATCTACGATTTTAACTCCAAATATCTACTTACGAAGGATGCTTCCCCAATTTATGGGTGAGCCAAGATAACAAATATATTTTCCTTAAGGGCTAGGCAACTTTATAATAAAAATAACTTTGGAAGATCCAGTCTTATTTCCATTCTTAGTTCCACTCTGGTTTTATGGAAAAAAATGTAAATTGGTTCTTCCACAAACTACCATTAACATTGCTTGCAATGTTCTTAGACTCTGCCAGCGCAGGAGGGCAGAGAAGAGAGCAAGGGCGGCAAGGCACCTCCTCCTGTGTTGCGCTGTCAATCAATCCTTTCATATGATTGCTGACTTCTCAGGTTAATTGCGCACACCTTCGGTGTGTTCCTTTGCTTTCCACCTACGTATATGCAAACAAACATAAACAGACCTGCTCTCTGCCAATTGTCACTTGTCTGTCCACACATAAACTTAATCTAAAGTGCATGTCTGAATCTGCAATGTCTCCGTCCTATTTGTCTTTCCTCCTTCTGTCTCTAGTAAATATGGAGATATCAACCATGCCCTTATTTGATCCCATTATCTATAAATAATAGCCCCTCCCAAACCATATTAGTACTTATCCAGGAATGTTGCTGTTTTAGAGGTCTGAGTAACTAGACAAACAGGGCAGGGACGTCCAGCCCATATTTCCAACACAAAAGAGCAGACTTTTGTTCTAAATTATGATTTTTGCCAGTGAAAATAGTGAATATAATTTATAAAGAGCAAAAGCATAATTTCTTAAGGCAATAATTTGATGGTATCTCTCTTATTCTGGTGGTCAAACTTTTGGAAAATCTAGCCATCTTGAACACAGATATGAATGCAGAACTATGGCATCAGTATGGAAAAATCCAGAAGATTATTAAGTCAGGAAGTATGCCTACTGCTGCACTCATCTTGCCAGCTGCTTGCTAAGCGTGCACCAAGCATGTTTATGCCCAGTGCTCATTGCTTTCCCCCTTGCAGTGATTCAAACAAGAGAAAAAAATTACTTGCAAGTAAAATGGCTATTCAGTCAAGAACAAGAAAGGTTTTAAGCCAGATTTAAACTAAGAAACTAGCCATAAATCCACAGAAAGTCAGGATACTAGAAAATAGCAACATAAAAACATTTAGATGCTGCCAAATATCCATTTGAGATGGAGATTCCCATATAGCAAATAAATAAATAAATAAATAAAGAGCAAAAATGCAAGCAGCACTTACCAAGGGCCTGGCATAATTAACCCCATTTATCCTCACAAGGATAGCATGGGGTAAGTACTACTACAGTTTTACAGAGGAGGCTGAGGGTAAGTAACTCAGGATTATCAGTGGTTAAACACAGAGCTAGACTCCAAACTCAGTGAGTGAACCTCTGAGTCTGTTTGCAACGCTATGCCATCTGCCTACCTGGTACCCAGGAGCAGGAGAGACAAATCATTACTTTTCACCTGATGGTGGGTTTTTTTGCAAGGACTTTGAAATGTTAAAATATGGTATGTATTACTGTATAAGAGCTCCTCAGAGAAACAGAACCAATTGGAGATACATATATATATAAAAATATATACATGTATTCCATTATGTACATGTATATACACACACGCCATAGGATATATAAATGCAGTCATGCACTGCGTAACAATGTTTTGGTCAATGACAGGCTGCATATACAGTGGTGGGTCCATAAGATTATAATGAAGCACGTATAGAAACCTGACATACGACATTTGATGTGGCACTGCAAATCAAGCAGGGGAAGTGACTGATATTCAGTAACGGTGCTGGGATATTTGGTTTTCCATATGAAAAATATAAAAAAATGGAAAAATTTATATAAATAAAAATATATATACCACCTAGGTTTGTGTAAGTACCCTCTGTGATGTTTGCACGAGGACAAAATTGCCTAACAATGCATTTTTCATAACGTATTCCCATGGTTAAGTGACGCATGATTATATATATATGTACAGATACAGATATACATACACATACAGAAAGAGAGAAAGAGAGAAAGTTATTCTAGAAATTGGCCCACATAATTATGGAGGCCAAGAAGTCCCATGATCTGCCATCTATCTGTGAGGTGGTTGAACCAGGAAAGCCGGTGGTGCAATTCAGTCCCAGTCCAAAGGCCTGAGAACCAGGAGTGTGGATGTCAGAGGGCAGACGGTGGATGTCCCAGCTGAAACAGAAGCAAATCCACCCTTCCTCTGCTTTTGTGTTCTATCCGGGCCCTCAACGGATTGGGTGGTGCCCAACCACATTGGAGATGCCCCTCTTCTTTCCTTGGTTCACCACTTAAAATGTTAATCTCTTCAAGAAACACCCTCACAGACAACCCCAGACATAGTGTTTTACCAGCTATCCGGGTATTGTTTGGCCTGGTCAAGTTCATCGCAGGTAATTTTCTTAAACACATCTCTGGCCTTTTCTTCAAGACTTTGTATTTTATATTCAGGCCAGTCTACCTCCTGTGGAACATAAGCACAAGAGGCAAGTATTTAGGACAGGCCTTACCAACAGTCAAAAAAGACAGTCATCCTTGCAGTGGGATTTGAGGATGTCCAGTTCCCAAAAATATCTCTCTCTTCCAATGATTACTCTGTCTAAAATTGCACCACCAGAAAATGTGTAGGAATTGTCACATACTCACAGTTTAACGCAAATGTGTCTTCAGATCGATTTCTCCCATCCCAATTGTTCCACAGCAAAAGGCACTAGGATAATGGAATATTTAGTACAGCAGTGTCATAGCAAAGATGGTGTTTTAATCACCTCTTCACTGCATTGGTGAGGGAAGGATTCCCGCCCGAGAGTTATAAAGATGGCCGTAACATTTTTTTTAGGAAGTAAAAAGTATCTAAAATGCCAAATTGTTTTGGTAAGATGAGCTGTCAATGCCCAGTGATAGTTCCATGATTAAACCTCTGTTTCACAAAACCTCTATTTTTCCTGAGAGTTAACATAGTAGATGATCGAACACATGTGCTCTGTGATCATTTCTAGAGATTGTTAATGGTGTATGAAGAAGATGAGCTTCATGTCTCAAAGAGACGAGAAGTATGTGGCTCATGATTCTGAGAGCCCATCCAGAAATCCGGCAAAGAAATCTTCCCCAAAACTTCTATAACATCTCCATCTCAGAATTTTAGGGCACGGCTCTTCTATTGGATGACGGTATCATCAGACTCTAAAAGCACCAGGACCATCCACCTCCCTGGCGCCCGTGTCTCATCTCAGGATGTTGTCCGGCTAACTGGGATTCACTGTGATAGAAAGATCAGACTGGAGGAGGTGGGCTCTTGAAGTGCGGAGCCTCAGAGCACCCTGACTCCTGCCAGTTCAGGGATACAGCCTAGTCTGGCAGCAATACTCAGAGACTTTGGCATATTTCAACAAGTCAAGGCAAGTGGTCCCAGTGTAAGGATGCTTAAGGTGGAATAACAATAACAGATTCATCTGTACAGGCAAGGGTGAGGCAGGGTATCCTAGACAGGTGAGATTCAGAGATCCTGCAGGCAGCCTCTGCAGAGACTGGACAACCTCTGTTAGATGCTGGCTGGGATCCTGCCACTGGCAATGGGCTCAGTACCAGGACTCCTCATCTGGAAGAGAACTGAAAAGATCTAGGTGGGGCCTCAATTCTGTGGGATCATGGTTTAGGAGAACGTAAGTTCTGGGATATCCTTCTGATCCTCTTACCCTAAGTGGGGTCGAAAGGCAGACTAGGCCTCAGAACAAAGGCCACAGTGACATTACTAACTTCAGTGTTGAGCTAAGGCTTCCTAAGTCCTCAAACTCTATGAGATCAGGAATGGTCTTCTATCCAGGGAGCGAAGATGAATCTTTATGTGGGAATAAAGTCTCCCCAGAGGCAGATAGAGTGGGATTCACAAGGTGAGAACCTGATAGGGGCTGTCCATGAAATGGATAGTGACAGTGTGACCTTCCCATTCTTACGTGGAACCAACCTTGTGAGGTCCAGTGACCCAGACTTCTAAATCTGGTGGGTTTTGCTCTGAATCCATAGTTCTTCTTTAAGGGCAGGGATTACATTAGAATTATTTCCTTTGAAAAGATCATCCTGAGATAAAGACTCACACACACCCCAGCATTCTCTAAGTTTTCCCTTATGTGCCAGTCAAAGTTGTGCAGCCTTAGCTTAAGCCTATTTCTATTTCAGTCCTGTGTGAATGTGGTGGGGGAGGGGGTGTGGAATGATCAGACATTCTCTGGGAAAAAGAAAACAACAACTCTAAAGCACTTAAAGACACAAAAGCTACGCTTTACCTGTCTCTTTTGGGAGGCCAAGTCACACCTGCTGAACATTTCACCACTCCAGCCTAGCATCATTCACATATACACAACTAAGTATAAGGCCTGGAAATAATTTTTTAAGTGCCAGGCTGGAAAAAACTAGATACATACCTATGACATACATTTTCAAAAATAGATAACCTCCTATCCTATAGAATAATATTAATTATTCGAAGTCCCCTAAGACCTCCCTACTCAATGTGTGTGGCAAGGACCAGCAGCATGGACATCGCTTGGGAGCTTTTTAGAAATGCACAGCCTCCCAGCCCAGCCCAGACCTACTGAATCAGAATCTTCAACTTAACAGAGATCCAGGTGACTCATGAATGTTAAGTCTGGGAAACACTCTAAGCTATATACTAGTCCGTTTCCCTCCAGTGTATTCAACAATGGTGAAGAGCTTTTGAAAATTACATTTATTTCTTATGCATAAAACTCTCCATCATAATTTCCTTTAGTTTCTTCAAACGTAGTTGTTAATTGGTGAAGGTAAACATTCAGCCACTCATCTCTATCTCCACCCTCCACCCCAACACCTCAAAAAGATGAAAATCCCCTTATCCTCTGCAAACCTATCATGAGAGACATAGCAGGAATGAGGAATGGTGCAAGCAGCAGCAAGGTGGCCCATGGGTTCAGGAAAAGGCCTGGAGGACCAGGGAGAAGTCTAAAGGCAGACGATACACTGGGGAAAGGTTGAAAGCATTGACCATCCACGTGAAATGCACATATAGTGGAGTGTCCTGCTTTGCATGTCACAAAGATCTCTGATATCTGACCTTGTTTACTGACTGGGTGCTCAGGTAGGCTACCAGCTTCTGCATCCGAGCTGCCAGTTCCCTAGTGGTATGCTCCGCTCCCAGCCCTGTGGGTTTTCAGGCATCTGTCCTGTCTATGACTATTACCCCAGAACTTTGACCTTCCTAAGTCTTCATATACGATGCAAGACTCTCTTCTAAATCTTCCATAAACCCAAAACACTTTCAAGGAACAACATAGAGCCAGTGTCTAAGATACGAAAAAAAAAAAAAAAAGAGGCAAAATTCAAATTAAAAGGATCTTTTGGCTCAACACAACAAAACGGTGTCTGATTCAGCAACGCTTTCGCCTTCTCTTGCATTTGAGAGCAGATTGTAGCTGGTGTGAAGCCTCTCATCAGTACGAATTTGAGCCTGCTTCAGAGAATCTGATGATAGGGAAAATCTATGGGAAGAATTGCGATTCAAACGTCAGAATGACTTTGTGTGAATGAGCGTGAGCTATGGAGTAGAGATGGTTTAGAGGCATAAATATCCAGCCAGCAAAATGGTAGTCTTTAGAAAATGGAACCAAGATCAAATCTAGCCAACTGAGAGTTACATAGACCACCGATATTTTGAAATATTTACTGATCATGAAGCAATGTTCAAGGTATCAGGAATAAGAAAACTGGGGGTGTCCCTGCCCACAAGTCACTCACAGTCTGGTGGGGGAGACCCACCTGCTTCTGAGTTGGTGCTGGTAAGTGGCTGGGTGCTATGAAGGGCTGTGAGCAACAGGAACGCCTATCGGTTGAGCTTCAAAGCCCTCCTGAGCCGGGAAGTGCCCCAGACGGCTAACAATCACAGAATGAGTAGAAACTCGCAGATACTCGCTGGGCAGTCATGGGGTGGTGAAGGCAGAAACACTCAGAGGTGGGGATTATGAAGGAAAAGAATTCCAGGCATGTCCAAAGACATAGCGGTGAGGATGTGGTGGATTTGAAAATGTCCAGTGTGGCTGGAGTTTAGGGGGCACATGGGGATGTGGGGAGAGACGGGGCTGCACGTTTTCTTCAGTCTCTTGCTAGGTTTCAGGTACTGTGCTTTATGGCAATTATGTCATTTGATCATATGACAATTCCGTGAGTTGAGTCAGATTATCATTCCCATTTCAGAGACAAGGAGCATATAAAGCACAGAGGCTCAGTACCTTGCCCAAGGTCACTGGGCTCGTAAGGTCTCAGAGCCCAGCTTCAGACCAGGGAGTCTGGTAGCATCTCCTCAGTGCACGTGTGAGAGAGAGAGGATCCAGGACATAAAGGCACGAGAAATCTTCAAAGAGACCTGAGGGGTGGAACCATGCACACTTGGCCCACCGTACAGGACGCTCATTTGTGCTGGTTCGAGGGCCAGTCTCTCAGTTCTGCTGAGGCAAAATGGAGGATATCTTAGAGAAAATCAAGGGCTTCCTTCTTTCCACTCATTAAGATAGCGTCAACCTCCAAGAAGTTATCACCCAGAGCTGTGCAGGGGCAGAATTCCCCACCCTATCCAGAAGCTTAGCGGGACCTCGACCCAGGTCTTGTGACTCAAGACCTTTGGCCATTTGGCCCAGGGCACACCATCCTCCAAGGGACTGCTAAAGGCGAATCTCCATGTCCCCCATCTCCAACTACCGTCACTCAGCACGCAAGTGTAAGCTGCCATAAACAACCTTTCGCTGCAACACCAGCATCCCCATAACGTATTGTGTATTTCCTTGCCCCAGACTCAGCCGAGCTCTCCCCCCACCTCCTGAAGGCTGCCAGCGTGCCCTCTGAAACCACTGTCTCATCACAGGCAAACCCCTTTTTACCCTCAACCTTCCGTTTGAGCAATCCGTTCCACCTCCTCGCCTTCACTGAAGCCCCTGAGGACATCACTCCCCCAACAGCCCTCTCAACTGAGACTGGTGCACTCCTTGCTTCCCACTGCCTACTGCCGCTTCCAAAACTCTATTCTACAACTTTCTGGTTAAGAAAAAAAAATAAAAAACAGCAACAACACAAAGTTGGCTTTGAGGCTTCAGCCCTTTGGTCAGACTGTCCTCTTCTCCCCACTATTGTTGCGGGCTCTCGGTCACTCCCTCTCTTTCTGCAAGTCCTGGCTACCAGCCTCCTGGGTGGCACTGCCTGCCACGTGGACAATGTATCCCATGCCCCGGCCTCTCAGCGTCTTAACCTTCTCTTATTTAATACCCTACACACCACCTCAACTACCTACTTCATCGGTCACCAGAGAAATTGTCACCACCCAAAGCTTCTTCATCTCCAAAATTTAGAATTAGAGTACCCTGTTCTAATTCCCCAAGGTGCTTGTTCAGCTACTCCTATCATGACATTGGCTCAGGTTCACCAGAACACACAGTCCCAGACCACTTCACTTCCTCCCGGCCCATTAGTCTCTGTGTTCTTATTTCTCTCTCTATCCTGTCGCCAACCTACGGCCACCATGTCAACCACACTCTTGCCAATTCCCTGCACTCTGTTGCCCCTCTGGGTTTCTGCCACACACACCTAGGAAAAGTCCCAACCCTGGAGTTTCCTGCACTATGCTCTTTTTATGCATTTGCAGATAAGCAGACAAAGAATGCTGGGAAGGTCTGGCAGCAGAGGAGTGTTACCCGTCACTCACGGCCAGCAATCTCTGACCGGCCTTCAAGTGTGTCTTACCACGTAACTACATGTTTGGGGTCACCTTTTCCTCCATCCTCAGATCTCCCACCAAGCCACCTACCCCAAGCGTCCCCCTCAGTGACGGTAAGTTATCCTGCCTCTTATTTCATGTGGAAAATTGAAGCCATCATTGTGTACTCCCTTCATTTCTCCCTAACAAACATGCAGAGCTGCACATTCTTCCATTCTTCCTTTCTGTTGTATTTGATGAGATAGCTCATCTCTTCTTCAAGAGTCATCCTTCTACCTGAGCTTTGGATGCTTTCTGCCTCTTAAAAATCTCAAATATCCACTTCTGTGGCTTTTACCACCCAAATAGCAGCACCCAAATACCTCGTCAGGTTGGTTTTCCCCACTGTCTTATCTGACCCCTCTGTCATCCAAGCCGCCCTCATGTCTCAGTCTCCTGACTGCAAAGAACTTTTCCCATCAGTCTCCCAGTCTACCCTGAGCCCCCATCTGTTCTCTGCACTGAAGCCACAATGAACTTTTCTTCCTCCCCAAATACATCTTCTGTTTGCCTTCCTCCTGTGGATTCTAATTTTCCCTAGGCGAAGACCAGCATTCTCAGCATGGCCAGCAAAGGCCTGGGTGCTCACACCTCAGCAACATGCCCACACCCACCTTTTCCAACTTTCCTTTTTCCCTGTGAAGTTCAGCTACTGTGGGCCCTCTCAGCTCCTCAGGAGTTCCTCATTCCCTCAGCACACAGGCCCCTTGTTCATACTGTTCCCTCTGCCTGGAACACTTTTCCCTCTCCCCAGTCTGTTCCTATTAGGGGTTAAGGTCCTTCGTGGAACTGGTTTACTCGCCTTCTTGCAGTACGTAACTCAGATTTATGAACTATACCTTGTTGGGTGATTGCTTCTGTAATTGTTGCATCCTCCGCCATTGACTTACTCATTCCTTCAAATAAGATTTATTGATTGTCTACTCTGTCCTAGGCACTGGAGATACAGCACTGAATGAAAAAGACAAAAATCTCTGTCCTGTGGAGCTCGTAGTCTAGCGAAAGGAAACATAAAATAAACAA
>RJWJ010017248.1:0-33269 GCA_004363605.1 Indri indri
TGAAATCGGGGTGGGGGTGGCAGGAGGAGATGGGAAAGGAGGAGGAGAGTTTGGAATATGAGATGGTCTTCACTCTTAGAGACAGCTGGCTAGTGGCATTTTTTTCCCCCAGGACTATTCTGTTCCCACCCTTGGAAAGTCTTCTAGGGGCAACCTTGGTGTAGTGGAGAGACAACTGGCTGGGTGGTCAGAAGACCTGCATTTTCATCCTAGCTCTGCCACTTCCCATCTGGCTGATGTTGGTCAAGGCACCTCCACCCCAAGAGAAAGGAATGCCCTCCATGATCGATGAAGCTTCCTAAGCCTCAGTTTCCTACCCATTCAATGGAAGCTAGCACTTGGAGTGGTGTTGGGAAGATTTAGGTGAGATGATGATGTACCCCGCTTAGCACAGTGCCTAGAACCTTTTAATTGTGCAGTGACTATTGTTATTTTTTGGCATGATCCCATTATTCTGAGAATTCTAAGTAAAAAGGAGCTAGAAGGTGCACTCAGAATACACTAGGAAGGAGGAATAGAGAAGGGGTTGTGGAAGGAAAGGTGTTCCTTGCGTCCATTTGGAAGATAAATTTCAGAATTGGATTTGAAACTAGGTATAGGAGTGCATGTTCCCATGTTCCCTCACATGGAAGGGAGAATCCGATCTATTAAATTTTCCTTTGGATACAGACAGCTTTTTCGTTCTTTTAAAAAATTAGTGTCAGTCATTTATGCACAGATGATTTAGTCTTCCAAATTTTTGTTTGGAAATGTTCTGGTTTTTGAATAATCTTATATATTTTTCGTATGAACTATTGTCCCAAAGAGTTTTGAAGCTACAAGTGCAGCAAAAAAAAAAAAACAAAAAACAAAAAACGAAACCAAAAAGAAAAAACGAAAAAAACACCTAGATATGGATAATCGAGTCTTATGAACACCATCAGTCTGTTTTGATCAGTTTCTTCCATCCTCTGTGATATAGGTTTTCATACTTTCTGTCTGCCTGGAGAGCGTGGCCCTCCCAAAGGGCAACTCACAGCTATGTAATCTGGCTGGACCTTCAGAGTGACCCACCTTCCTTTCTTCTCCAACTCTTCTCCTTCCTTCAACCCAACCTCACAGTATACTCAAAATTCAGGGAGATTGAATACCTGACTAAATTGTCCATTTGTGGAGGGGTCCACCTCAAAAGATGTTTCTCACCCTTAAAATGTTTTGGTGGCTATCTTCTACATGGTTCAAAAGAGGAATTTTAATCAAAATGTATGGATCCAACCATCATATAGTTGAGTATATACTCTGGACATTCTATAATGTTAATTAGATATATGAAAAATATATAAACACCTAAGTATGTGTTCTGTTAATAGTTTGTATCCTTAGCTCCTTTACATTCATTTTTGTGTTCGTTTATTTATATGATCTCGAGCACCATCTATTAAATAAAACACATCTGTCATGCCTGGGAAACTGAATGTGAATTTCTTCTGTTATTGGTTGCATGACCATTTGTTCATTTGTGTGACTGTATACATATTTTATTTAATTATAGATTTTAAATGAAAGAGAAAGGGCTAAATACAATAATTTAATGTTACCATGAGATTTCAATTTATTTTATTATCCCTAAATTTATGGTGAACTGTAGTTTTGCTTATACATTACAGTGTTACACATTTTGGGGGTTTATCTGCAATGGAAAAAAGCCATCCACCACTGAGAACCTCTTGTTAAAACTAGCTTGCATAAACTCAGAGCAGTGCGTTACATAATAAGACAATTTACAGTCATCATGATAACAGAGGCTGTTTGCTGGAAAGAAAAGATAGCAATATCTGTAAAACTGCACCTGCAAGGAGGCTATAATTTCTGCGTGGCTATCACAGACAATGTGAATCATGGATTATTACCACTTTTTTAAGGGCTCCATGCATTTCCCATTATTTATTATAGCTCCTATAGGACTTACCCTTACATACTCACATGGATTGAGATAGATATATATTCAGACACACAGATGTGTATATAGTTATACACTTATACACATATATTATATGCACACACATTATACTTGTAATTTATGGCAAAGAAAATAAATAAGCTCAATGGTTAAAACCTTGCAAAACACCCAAACTCAGACAAAAGGAGCCTTTACATCTGCCTGTTAAACTCAGGACTAAATCCCTGAAAGGATTCTCAAAGCTGCTGCCCAGGTTTTCAAGGAGAAACCTCAATCTTGTTAATGAACCACAGCCAAAGGCCAGGGTCCCCTCTGGTGTACATGCACTCAGAGGCCCCCATTTGTCATTCTGCTCTGGGCTCTCCTGAGCTGCATCCAGCCCCAGTGCCCACGGATGTGACTGATTTTAGCAAAACCAAATGAGGCTCTTTCCTTGCACTTTCCTGTTGTCATCACAAGCTGTTTATAAGCCCCATTCTCTTGATGCCAAATGTTTCCCTGCTGCAAATCAATCACTTGTGTGAAATACCTATAGTTCAATCAATTAGATATTTAATAATTGTACATGGCAGCAGTCAGGGTTGGCCTTTGGCAAAAATCGAAAGTATGCAAAGTTTGATTTTTGTCTCATTTCTTTCTTGATAACAACCGTGACCAGTCTCAGACATGCCCATTCCCAAGACTCTTTTCTCTGTTGGTTAGCTATTGCCACATAATGCTGAGTAACAAACTATACGACCGTAGCACCATGATAAGCATTTATGGCTTATTCTGGAGTTAGCTGGGGATTGGCTGGAGGGCTCTACCGATTTGGGCTGGGCTTTCTCATCTGTTTGGGGGGCAGCTGCTTTTCAGTGACCTAAGATGGCCTCAGTTGGGCAACTTGGCTTGTGCCAGGTGTCTCACATCTCCTGGCAGATGAGCCCAGGTATGTTCTTATGGTGTTGGCAGAGGTGCAAGAGGGAGGACAAGCTAGATTGTGAAGTGCCTTTCAAATTTTCTTACATCACATTGGGTAACATCTCATTGGCCAAAGCAAATCACATGGATGAGCCCAGAGTCAGAGTGGAGGGCATTGCCAAATTACATGGCAGGGCATGAATATAGAAAGGGGTGAAAAACTGGAGCCATGATTTTGATGTGTTATATTCCCTGCTTCCTGTAGAACTACCCCTTGGAAAAGGATCCAAGCAACATTTCCACGGAGCTGTAATGATAGTTTTGTGCAAAGCTAACACAACTATCTACTTTTTTTGTGCCACTTCCACAGCTATCTACTTTTTTTTTATTTCAGGGTATTATGAGGGTACAAACATTATGGTTACACTTTATGTGTTTGCCTCACCCTAGTGAGGGTTAAAGGCATGCCCTTCCCCCCTACAATGCTCCCCATGTCCTTTAGTTGTGGGTTTACCCCCCCATCCCCCTAATTCCTGGAGAGTATTTCTGCCATGTGATCACCCTAGTGTTGATCAGTTAGTACCAATTTGATGGCGAGTACAAGTGGAGCCCATTCTTCCGATCTTGTAGTGCCTCACTTTGGATAATGGGCTTAAGTTTAATCCAGGAAGGTATAAGAGGTTCTAGATCACTGTCATTTCTGATGATTGAGTAATATTCCATTGTATACATATACCAAATTTTAATAATCCACTCATGGATTGACAGGCACTTGGGTTGTTTCCACATCCTTGCAGTAGTGAATTGTGCTGCCATAAACATTCGGGCGCAGATGTCTTTATCATAGAATGTTTTGTGCTCTTTTGGGTAGATGCCTAATAGTGCTATTGCTGGATTGAATGGTGTTTCTATTTTTAGCTCTTTGAGGTATCTCCAAATTCTTTTCCAGAGTTTGCACTAATTTGCAGTCCCACCAGCAGTGTAAGAGTGTTCCTGTCTCTCTACTTTTATACGTGAGAGGAAAATAAGAAAGAATGAAGCTCTGTGGTGGACTGAAGATGGCCACAAATTCTTTGTCATTTCCCCCCACTGAGAGGGGGGTCTATTTCTCCATCCCTTTGAATCTGGGTTGGGTCGGTGGCTCTATCATCAGTGGAGCACAGAGGAAATAACCCTTTGCCTCCTCTAGCCCACCCTTCACAGAACTGGCAGCTGCCACACCTTCTTGGAATGTTCTCTCTTGAGATGCCTCTTCTCAGAACACAGTTGCCACGAGCTAAGAAGTCTAAGCCATGTGCAGAGGCCATGTGTGGGCTCTCTGGTCAAAAGCAGCCTCAACAGCCAGCCATGTGATGATGTGGTTCAGTTCAGCTGAGCCTTCAGATGACTGCAGCCCAGCCAGCATCGTGTGGAAGAGAAGACCTGACCAGCTCAACCCAGAATCACAAGAGATAATAAAATGATTATTGTTTATTTAAGCCACTGATACTTTGGATGGTTTGCTTTGTACCATAGATAATGAAAACAAGCTCCAAGGGGAACATTCTAGGCATTAGGTTGGGGTGAAGGAGGTATTTTTGATTTGTGAGTTTTTCCAGAGGCTTCAAAAAAGGCAGTGACCTATTTTACCAAAATTTAGAGCCAGCTTCGTAAATAGTTCCCTGAAAAGTTAAACGCAGTTTATCAAGGGTGCTGACTTGCCAGTAGAGAATCACAGAAACCCTGGAAGGGTCTTACCTGATGTAGGTTTTGCCACATATAAGCACCTTGGGCTCCATTCTCTATTCTGACTCCGGATGGCACTGCAAGGAGATTTTAGAGAGGAGAATAGGGGCAGCTTCTCTCATCACTTCCTAATGCATGCACATGCCCTTCGTGCACACGTATGTGTGTATATGTGTGTTTTATTATTTCTAAAACTTATATATGCTGTTTCTGCCGACAGTTTCATTTTCAGGGAACACCCAGCATGGTTCAGGACCCTGTGTGCCACCCCTCCATTGTTGAATACCAACCTCTGTCCATGAAATTGGGTTTAATTTGGAAAGAGATTTGCTGTTGTGGCTGACAAATCACATTGTGTCTGGCACATGAATTATCACCTTCTGTGAGTTCTCCAGACTTTTACTCTTCTCCTTGCTGCAGATGGTCAGAAGTTGACTGTACCGTCACTTAGCTCAGACGATTCTCCCAGCTAGCTGAAAATTTCTACCTTGTCACTCTTAAACAGACATGCCACCATAAGGCCAGGGGCTAGAGACAAATAGCAAGCCTGATGCAGTGAAGAAGGCTCTGGGCTCAGGCTTAGGAGCCCTGCTACCAACTGCTACCAGCCAGCTCCTTCGGGCCTTGGTTTCCTCATCTGTAAAGCAGGGGCAGAGTAGAGACGACAGTCCTGTAAAGCCCCTTCCAGCTGTACAATTTTCAGATTTTACAGAGCACCTGGAGACACTAATGTTGACTTTTGGAAACTCCTTTCAGGGTTCTTTCCATGATGTAGGCAGTGTGGGGTGTCATAAGGAACACATCCCATAGGAAAATGAGCATGCTTCAGATCCTTACCTCCTGCTCTCTGCTTACTTTCCATGTTTAGTTTGAAAATGAGATCTATGGTCTTACAGTACTTCTTTGATTCACTGCCAATGTTTGCTGAAGCAAACCAAAGGAAGAGTTTAGGTTGGAGTACAGGAAAGAGGGACAAATGACAAAAATAGTCCCTTCAGTTAATGCATTGAACCCAGTTCTTTTCTTCATAATGGGGAGAGGCCCCCAAAATACCTCCTGGATATAGAGGGCTGAGACAGCCCCCCCTTTCCTCATGATGTACGTGTCTCTGTTTTCCGTTGGGAGTAACCCAAATGCCTAGGGTAGCTCTAGCATTAGCACATCCTAGTCTGGACTCATTGGTGGGGGATGAGGGGTGGTGGGGTTGGATGACTCTGGGGTGCAAGCTGAGGGGAGGACACCTGATATCCAGATGGTGGTCATCTTGGCGCTTGTTTCTGTGGCAAAGGGGTGATGAATGGTCACTAAAATGATGAACAGTACATTAAAAACTTGGAAAGGTATATCACATACTGATGGCAAACCCACATGTCAAGTGCTATGGGGTCGGCAAAGCATAAAACTTGTTTTGCCCAGAATTTTTCCCCCTCGTCATTTTTAAACCCATGTGCATTTTAATGGAAATTTAATCATATGTTTCATATTTATTTACACTTAACTCATCAAAATGTTGTTTTGCAAGAGGGATTCCAGGTCCAAGAAGCCTTTTGAGTTTTTTTATAAGCTTTTTAAGAACTTTTATTTTTTCTTGTAAACAGGAAACCGTGTATCACTGAGAACAAACAAACTCGAACCCCAAAAGGTTCACATTTGATTTGAAACTCAGAAGTCATGAGCACCGGGAACACTCTGTGGTGAAATGGATTTCCCCATGGTTTTTCCTTAGAAACTTATAGGGAAACAGCTGAGGGTTTCAGCAGAATACTGTCTTTCTAAAATTAGCAAATATCCTGAAATGTATTAATAGTATACGAATTAGAAACGTTACAGCTTTTTTTTTTTTTCCTTTTAGATCACTTGCTTTTGACACATTCTTCAATGTTTTTCTCTGCATAAATGTTGGGTTATGTGGGTTATGTGCAAAACCACATCATAGGCAGAGATTTTATTTCATGTCAAGTTTCTTAGTAGCATTAAAGTTACACCAAGTAGATGAACAAATAAGGTTGTATGAACAAAAGGGGCCATTTAAAAGAAAAACTGGTTTAACTTTTCCCAATTATTTTGTCTGTACTGGCTGTGTCTACATAGATCTATAACAGTCTCCCTCCCATTGTGAAGCAATTTTCACAAAACATCTAAATATCGAAGAAATTGTTTTTATACTCTAAATTATATTTATATACCTTTAGGCTTATATGCTTTATTTATATAGTCTATCTACTTTATACTTTATTTACCTACTTTATACTTATTTTGCTTTATACTTATATATTTCATTTACTTATATATTCATATAGAGTCTGGATTAGTACTCATATTAGAATTCAGTTTTAGTTTGTGTAGGCTGTGTCTATATGTACTTTGTCTTCCTGTTGGCATCAATTTGAAGAGTTGAAATAAGCAAAATGGACTGACCAACTAAGAACTCGTTACTCAGTGCGTGGTCTTTGCAATGGTTGGAGAAGCAGGAATTGATTTAAGGGCATTTAATTCATGGTTGCCAGAGAGACATCTCTATAGGCTGATGCTCTGCCAGTAGGGCCGGAGATAGAATGGGATGTTTCTGCCTGTCAGATTTGCTGGAGTACATGATATAAATTGCCCTTTTGTGAACCTATCATTTTCTGTCCTGAAGTTTTTTGTGTTTTGGTGGGAGAAATGGGACTTCTAGTTCACTACCACCAGACTGTGCTTTATACAACTTCTACTATGAATCTACTATTATAATTTTGAATATGGTTCACGGGAAGATTTTTTTAAAAAAACTAATCTTAATATAAAAGCAATTAATCATTTGCATTTCACCAGTACTCATTAACTACACATAATAAATTGGAAGAGTCTAAAAAGTGTTTTCAACAATATCTTATATACTAAGGAATTCTTATTTTATTACTAATATTTAATTACAGGTTAAAGAGATATATATATATTTATTTTATATCCATATTTGGAAGAAACACCTTTTGGAGTAGATTTTTTTTAAAAAACCCACAAAATAAAATTTATCAATGCTATAATCACAGCCAATGAAGTAACTGGCTAGAAACTTCCTCAGTCTCACATCCTTTCCGGCTGTTCAGAGGAACTCTATGGGATCTGCCTGGGAGAGCATTAAAGAGACTCCGTGGCAAAACACAACACAAATACTTGCTCATCCTGTTTGAAATGCCTTCCATCCGCTCTGGGAAAACCTCCTTGTGTCAGGAAGAAGCCAGGTAGCATGGAATAAAAGAGTAAGTAATTTGTGCCAAGCAGGTACCCAAGCGCCAGCTGGCTACCAGGGACTCACGGGCAGAGACCCAGATTTAAATGGCAAAAGCCAAAGGAAAAACAAGGATTGCACCAGCTTCAGAAACGAGCTCTTAATGGCCTCATGAAGAAGGCTGTGGGGGAATTCGGCACATAAATAAAAGATAAACTTAGAAACAGGCTTTATAGGCCTGGTGTAGTGTGCTAGTAGTTATGGGGCCTTCACTGGTGCCCAGGAATGTGTCATTGTGGGTGGTTATGGCTTTTGGAAAAGTGCAGAGCTGAGGTAGGGTGGTGCAGGTAAGTTGCTGGACTTTTATGTGGGAAGTTGAGGTCTTTTTATGATCCATTTGCAAACTGGGTCAAAGTGCCCTCTTTAAGCAGGTCACAGTCATCTTCATGCTGAATTTGACTAATCCGCATTATCAGTGTTGCTGCTTAATAATTATTTAGCATGTCTTCTGTAAAATAATTAAATGAACGCATATCACACAGTTACAAACGCTACATTAACACTGATATCCTTAAAAAGTGTGAACCATTTATCCATGCATATATATGTGAGGGTCGCTTTTTAAATGCTTGTGGTATGTTATTTTTCTTTTCTTTTTTTAGATTTAAAATAAAAATATTTTGATATGACATGGGTTCCATGTAGGAAGAGGGCTTCTAAACAGGTTTGCAGGAAGTGAGATTCTTCCTGGCAAGTAAGTGTTCAGTTTGGAGTTTTTGTCAGATAATCTTTATTTAGATTTAGTTTGGGTTCACGATTACAGTAAAAACAATCAGTATTATTCTTTATTTAAATCTGAGAAACAAAAATTCAAAAGGTCCTCCCCCTTCCACATAATCCAAACAAAATTCAAATACCCATCACAATTTTTATCTTTAAAGGACCTTTACTCAAAGGAGCTAAAGAACAGGGACTTCTCTACTCCTTTCCCTGGAATACATTTGGCTTTGTTCTTTGCAACATAGGCAATTGCTGTTAAAGAGACTTTCGGTTTAACATGTAATTAATAGTTTGGCATTTCCCCAGGGCTTTCCTCAGGACTCGTTCTGTATCTGTTTTGTATTACAGTGTTCCCTTGCTAAATATTTCCAGATCATGTAGATTTAGATAAGACAAGTTCCAGAACTTAGAGTATTTTTTATTTTGACATTTACAGTATTTATTAGTGAAATGAAAATAATACTTTGACAAGTTCCCAAATAATAAATGGCAATATTCTCAAACCTTGAGTAGTTTAGAGTAACTTTCAGTGGCTAGTGACCCCCGATATCCAACTGTTCTCCTTTTAGATATGTTAGCAAATTTGAAATACCTCGGGATAAGTCCTTTTAGAATGCTTTCCCATGATGATAATTGCATTTCCTCCCAGTCCCTCTGGGTGGTCGGCTGGCCTGACATATCTTGTTCCTTCATCTGTGAGAATTAAAGAGTTAGGAAAGGATGAACTATAGCTCTGGGGCAAATCACATTCTTTGTGCCTGGGCTTAACATAGGGCATGCCAGGAGTCACAGTGTATTTAGAGGAAGCAGCTATTACCCTCAAGCCACGTGTTATCCAGGGGCTGGTATGGGGCACCCGGAGTGTCAGGAGACATGACTTGGCTGAACAAATACCTTCAACTCAATCTGGGGACTAATTATGGTTCACTTGGATGTTTTCCAGAGTGGTCTTCAGCGAGGTGAATTGGGTGGCTTTTATTCATTCTCCCTCTTTCCCCTCTCTGTAGATCTTTGCCTTTCTTACGGAACTTACCTCATTTAGCCTGATAACATAGTAACTTGAATATATGTCTGTATGCTGTACTAGGTTTGAGCCTGGGAAGGGACTATTTTTCTAATTGTTCAGTCTCCCCAGCTCTTAGCATAGTGCTTTGTACAAATATTTTTCTAGTTGTATTGAAACTCTAAATCTCACAGAACACTGTACATACATCTTATAGTAGTTAGGGTAAAGATAGGTGCTTGTAACAAATCACTAAATTTCCATGGTTTCACCCAAGAAAGTTCATATAATAGTCCAGCGAGAGTGTACCTGGTCAGTGGTGGCTTCCTCCACATGGTGATTCTTATTTTCAAGCTCCTTCTATTTTGTGGCTCTGCCTCCTGTAGGCCCTCAGAATTGACTGCATCCAGCTGGAGATGGGGGAAGAGAATGTGGAAAGGGACATCCATTTCTTAATTGCACAGCTTGGAAGTGACAGGGCTCACTTCCAGTCACGTTCTTTTGGTGCAGAACTAGTCACAGGGCCTGCCCAGGTGTAGGGGGTGCCCGGAGCAGTCCCTGGCCAGGCAGCTGTTTCCCAATGGCAGAGCGGAAGCTATAGAAGGAGTAGCATACATTTTTGGAGGCCCATTGTCTCTATCATCTTTCCCATAAGCTAAACACCTTGAAAAATTACAGAACCATACAAAATTAGACCTGAAGGGACTTTAGAGCCATTATAACCCCTTTCTCCATTTTGCAGTTGAGGACACATGGGCTTAAAGAGGTAATGGGAAATTTCAAAGTCTGTACAGCTAGCTAATGGAAGAGTTGGAACTAGAATCTGGGTCTTTTGATTGCTGGTTATTTCTTTGGCACTGTGTCCAATCAGAGTGTTTGTGATTTTACATTGCTCAGGTATAGTCTTATAGTTATCCATCAGGTGCTTGAGAACAGTGAACGAGGAGTGTATTTGTGGAGAGTTCAGTAGAGTTGTGGTTTCCCCTCTGTGAGTTCAGTAGAGTAGGTTTCCTTTTGGTGTATGTCTTACTCCATTTGTGCTGCTGTAACAAAATACCACAGATTGGGTAATTTATAAACAATAGAAATCTATTTTATCACAGTTCTGGAGGCTGAGAACTCCAAGGTCAAGTTGCCAGCCTGTTTGCTGTCTGGTGAGGGCTGCTCTCTGCTTCCAAGATGGCGCCTTGTTGCTGCGACCTCTGGAGGGATAAGCGCTGTGTCCTCACATGGCAGAAGAGTGGAAGAGAGTGGCACCACTCCTGGAAGCCCTTTTATAAGGGCTCTAATCCCATCCTTGAAGGCTCTGCCCTCCTGACTCAATCACTTCTTAAAGGCCGCACCTCTAAATTACCAGATTGTCAATAAAATTTCAACATATGAATTTGGGGGACATTCAGACCATAGCAGTATGTTTAATTCAGCTCCTACTTTCCCATTTATATCCTTCCTCCCATGACTTACTGAGGTCCCCTGTCCTCATTATAACCAATATTAGTGGTAAATTGGCTGGTTTTGGAGGCGAGTGAGAAATGGGAACATGGTTGGGGTTAGAGGTGTGACCAGAGTGGAGCAATCCTAGTACTGTTAAGGTAAGGCATGGTGTAATTTGAAAAACGTATGTAAAACTTCCTAGTGATCAACTTGAATCTGAGTTAATTTTTTAAAGAGTTTCCAGAAGCTATTGTTAAAATGTGCTTATCAGGCATGTTCAGGGTGGTATGGCTATAGACTATTTATAGAAATTATTTAGGTGATATATAAGCCTCCAAAAATATATGTTTATTGATCTGTTTGTCAGCATGTTGATCAATAGTGTGAAATGTCTTAAAGGAACAAGAGAATGGGCAGATAAGTTTGAAGGGGAAGAAGAGACAGAAAAGGTTTGGAGGACTGAGTACTTCAGGGAGGCCAGAGTAGAGTGTATATGGACAGTGGAGGGGAAATACTTGTCTGTCAAAGGTTAGAATGAGGGCACTGGGGACTGGGAGATTATCAGAAAAGAGCATTAGCTGGGAAGGTGAGGGGCTCACAGACAATTCGTCCTCTACCCTTCTGTATGATGTCTTGGGTGCTGACTATCATTATCACATGGCAAGGAATCTTGGATTCTAGGCCTGGCTATATCATTCAGTCCTTAGATAGCACTGGGGCAGTGACTTAGCCTTTCTGGGCTTCAATTTCTCCAATTATTAAATAGGAGGGGTGTACTAGGCTGTTAGTTTTCTAACCATGTTATTTGGTGACTTGAAAGTCTTGTGGATATACCTCAAGGGTATCACTGCAGGGAGGATCGCGTAGCAAGCAGGCATTTTCTACCCTGCTTGCCCCCACCCATAATAACAAAATTAGCTTTGCTATATCTCCTTAGTACTGAATTTTCACAGAAAATTTTTCTTTGAAGGACAAGTTCTGTGTCTAAAAAAATATTTTGGGAAGCACTCAACCTAAAACATTTCTCAAGTTTCCTCTGGTTCTGACATTTTGGGACTCTGTGTCCATTACTCAAAGCCTTCTAAACTCATGGGGTATACACAGACCAAATCATAAGTGCCCAGGTTCTCTGTCCTCAGGAGGCTGTAACTGAAGGCTGACAGTAAGGATCTGGACAACGCTTTCCCAGAACACACTACCAAATGCACAGACCTCATTTATTGCCCTGTTCTAGGTATTTTACATAACTGAATATTCAAATCTCCCAGCAACTCAATTAGTTACTATTATCATCTTAAAAATGAGGAGACTGAGGTTTGAAGAGAAAGCAACCCAGTTCTAAAGAAACAGGACTAGTATTTAAAATCAGTTCTGATTCCAGGATCCATACTCTTCTTGGTTCTAGTTCTCTGACGCGGGAATCCCCTTGTGTAGGTCTTGGCTTTTTTATAGGCTTCCTCTGCCCTATTAACTCCCCAGGGCTTTCTCACAGTGGGAAGAAGACTATCTTTCATGAATAGGTATCACAGCCCCTTGGCTGTCAAGGTGACTTAAGTGCTCACCTGAGCTACAAACTTGTCACTAGGAACAGTGCTTGGCACAGGGCGGTCTTATGCCTGGTGAATGACTCACCACTTAGGAGCTCATCAAGGATGCAACATTGCCGAGGTGCAGGAACCCCAGTAAGATACAGGGGACACAGTTCACATGGCTTAAGGCAAGGATCTGGGCTGTCCTAAGAATACCACCCTGATTATTCCATGGTGAAGTGTGGTAAGATTCTGGTTTTTGGCAAGGAGAAGCTGCTTAAAAACACACACACACACACACATACACACACACACACACACACACACACCACCCTTAAAAATTTTTTTAAATAGATTTAAGAGGTACAAGTGCAGTTTTGTTACATGGATATATGGAGTAATGGTGAAGTCTGGGCTTTCAGTGCAGCTATCACTTGAATAGTGTACATTGTCCCCATTAAGTAATTTCTCATCCCTTACCTCCTCCTGCCCTTCCAAGTCTCCAGTGTCTATTATTACACTATATGTCCATGTGTACACATTATTTAGCTCCCACTTATAAGTGAGAACATGTGGTTTTTGACTTTCTGAGTTATTTCACTTAAGATAATGGCCTATCCATATTGCTGTAAAAGACATGATTTCAATCTTTTTTTATGGCTGAGTAGTATTCCATGATATACCACATTTTCTTTAATCATCGGTCGATGGACACTTAGGTTGATTCTATATCTTTGCTATTGTGAATAGTACTGTGATAAACATACAAGTGCAGGTATTTTTTTAATATAATGATTTCTTTTGCTTTGGGTAGATACCCAGTAGTAGGATTGCTGGATCTAATGGTAGTTATATTTTTAGTTCTTTGAGAAATCACCGTACTGTTTTCCAAAGAGATTGTACTAATTTACATTCCAACCAACAGTGTATAAGGCTTCCCTTTTCTCCACATTCTTACCAACATCTATTATTTTTTGACATTTTTTATCATAGCCCTTCTGATTGGTGTAAGATATTATATCATTGTGGTTTTAATTTTAAATTTCTCTGATGATTAGTGATGTTGAGCATTTTTTCACATGCCATTTGTATGTGGTGTTTTGCAAAATGTCTATTCATGTCCTTTGCCCACTTTTTAATGGGGTTATTTGTGTTTTGTTATTGTCATTATTGAGTTATTTGAATTCCTTGTAGATTCTGGATATTAGTCCTTTGTCAGCTGCATAGTTGCAGATATTTTCTCCCATCCTGCAGGTTGTCTGTTTACTCTGTTGATTATTTCTTTTGCTTTGCAGAAGCTTTTTAGTTTAATTAAGTCTCATTTGTCTATTTTTGTTTTTATTGCATTTGTTTTTGAGGTCTTAGTCATGAATTCTTTGCCTAGGTCAATGTCCAGAAGAATTTTTCCTAGGTTTCCTTCTAGAATTTTTATAGTTTCAGGTCTTACATTTAAGTCTTTAACCCATCTTGAGTTAATTTTTGTATATAGTGAGAGATAGGGATCTAGTTTCATTCTTCTGCATATGGCTATCCAGTTTTCCCAGAAGCATTTGTTGAATAGGGTATCTTTTCTCCGGTGTATGTTTTTGTCACCTTTGTCAAAGATCATTTGGCTGTAGGTATGCAGTTTTATTTTTGGGTTCTTTATTCTGTTCCATTTATCTATGTGTCTGTTTTTATACCAGTACCATGCTGTTTTGGTTGCTATAACCTTGTAGTATAAGTTGAAGTCAGATAGTGTGATGCCTTCAGCTTTATTCTTTATGCTTAGGACTGCTTTGGCTATTTGGGCTCTTTTTTTGGTTCCATATGAATTTTAGAATCATTTTTTTTCTAATTATGTGAAAAATGATGCTGGTATTTTGATAGGAATTGCATTGAATGTGTAGATTGCTTTGGGCAATGTGATTATTTTAACAATATTGATTCTTCTGATCCATGAGCATGGGATGTTTTTCCATTTGTGTCATCTACAATTTTTTTCTTCAGCATTTTTGTCATTTTGCTTGTAGAGATCTTTCACCTTTTTGATTAAAAGAATTCCCAGGCATTTTATTTTAATTTTTGTAGCTATTGTAAATGGGATTGAGTTCTTGATTGGGTTCTCAGCTTGATTGTTATTGGTGTATAGAAACACTATTGATTTTTGCACATCGATTTTGCACATTTGATTTCCTGAAACTTTACTGAATTCGTTTATCAAACCTAAAAGTCTTTTGGTGTAATCTTTAGGGTTTTCTAGGTGTAGAATCATATTTCAGCAAACAGATAATTTGACTTCTTCTTTTCCAGTTTAGATACATTTTATTTCTTTCTCTTGCCCAATTGTTCTGGCTGCCACTTCCAGTACTATGTTGAATAGGAATGGTGAAAGTGGGCATCTTTGTCTTATTCCAGTTCTTAGGGGGAATGCTTTCAACTTTTTCCTTTTCAGTATGATGTTGGCTGTGGGTTCGTCATGTATGGCTTTTATTATTTTGAGGTATGTTCCTTCTAGACATAGTTAGTTGAGGGTTTTTACCATGAAGGGATGTTGAATTTTATCAGATACTTTCTCTGTATCTATTGAGGTGACCATATGGCTTTTGTTGTTAATTCTGTTTATGTAGTGAATCACATTTATTGATTTGTATATGTTGAACCATTGTTGCATCCCTGGAATAAAGCCCACCTGATTGTGGTGTATTATTTTTTTCAATGTGCCGTTGCATTCAGTTTGCTAGTATTTCGTTGAAGGTTTTTCATCTATGTTTATTAGGGATATTGGTTTGTATTTATGTGTGTGTGTTGGCGGGGGTGTGTGTCTACTTGTCTAGCTTTGGTATCAGGGTGATCCTGGCTTCATAAAATGAGTTAGGGAGGATTTCCTCTTCTTTGATTTTTTTGAACAGGTTCAGTAGGATTGAAACTGTTCTTTGTATGTCTGGTAGAATACAGCTCACTCACACACACACACACACACACAACCTTAAGTCTAAAAAACAGCCATATGTTGAGAGGTATCTGGATTTTTCTCAAAGACTTGCAACCTCCCCCAGCTTTTTGCTTCTAAATATGTCTTTAATGACATTGTCAACATTAGTCCTGTTAGTAAATGCCACTCAACCTGCAAACTAATTGTCCAGGAGCAAAATAAAGTTAAAGATAGGCTTGTAATCTGCTCTGCTTCAGCCCACTTCCATGTTTGTGTAAGTTTTAAAGCTTAGCCTATCTCCCTTATACTGGCTCTTTGAATAGCATAACTTTGGTGATGAATTCCAGATGTTGCACTACAGAGTGCTTCAGGGGCTTACACATTATAGTTTTGAGCAAATAATTGTATTTTTTTCTTGTGATTAAAAGGCTAAATAGCAGGTCATGTGTACCTATACATGTGAAAGGGTATTTATATTTTTGATCAGGTGAAATGCATCTGGGCACTGTAAATATCACAAACAGGCGTGTTGTGATTGAATCTAAAAGTCTGAGTGGCTCAAAAACCCAACTCTAGACTTGTTTTTTTTTTTTCCCTTTTCCCATCTACCTTTCACTTCTTCCTCCTCCTTCCTTTCCTTCTACTCTCCCTTTCTCCTACTCCTTCTCTTCCTCCTCTCTCTGTTTTTAAATACCTTTTGAAAGCAAAAGCTTAGTGGATCATTCTTTCTCTATTATCAGCAATGAACCTAGACCATCAGGATTGATGTGAGGTTTTTGTTCACATGTGAGAGGAGAACCTGAACCACTAGAGTTTATTAAGAGGTCCTGTGGAATACATTTTAGTAGGGATCCCAATCACAAAATTGCTCTAGAAATCTAGAGCCGATACCTTGGACGGCATGGACTTTCCTTATTAAAAATGTGTTTGTGAGGTAGTTGGGATGGGGGTACTTTTCCCAAGGCTTCACATTTTTGAGAGAAGGGAGCTTCCATTGGAGGATGTTCCTGGCCTCCTGCCATACCCGCTCAAGGTAGGAGAGCTTTGGAGAAGGAATGGGGCTGAGAGCTCAGTTGGGTCAGCCTTCTCTGTGGGAGCCCAAGACAGTAGCATCTTCATCTGCCATTGGCCTGGCAGGAAGCCTGGCAAAGCATGAGCTCTTCCCAGATAGGAGCCTGGGGTTTTGGCATAAGCACACTTCTGTAGAAGGTTATCATATTATTTGGCCAGTCTTAATTTCTCAGCTCTTTAACATGGTGAGTGTCCATCCTACCTTGTTGCTGCAGGGGGCTAATCTCCTCACTGACATGTCCCCTACCTGTGCCTCTGCTCTTCTGGTAGCTTCACACAGAAGGCCCTTTGCTTTCATTGTAGCCAATCTAAGTTCTATCCATTCTAAGGGGCAGCAAAATCTTACCAAAGGCATAGCCTATCTTTGTTCAGAATTATCAACCTCATGCCTCATTTCCCTGTTTTTCTTGGAAGCTAGATTTCCTAGAATTTAAATTTTTTTTTATCATTCAATTTCATTCATTTGTTCAATTCATTCAAAAACCTTCAGTACTATGCTGAATGAATAAATTGGGAAACAGCATAAATGATACATGGGCAGGCCCTTTCCTTATGTCTGGTAGGGAAGAAATATATGTAAACCAAGGATTTCTGTACAGCATGTTAAGTATTAGAATAGAAGAATGTCATATGTATAATGGCAGAGCAAAGGAGGAGAGAGAACATGTGGACAGGAGGATGGTGGAATGTGAGCATGACTTAGCTAGATGAAGTGGGGAGTGTGAGGAAACTCCGACCATCTGGAACAGCTTGGGAAAAAGCATTATGGGAAGGATCAACATCCATAACAGGCAAAGTGAGGGGAACCGTGGTTAGTGAATAGGGCTGGAGCAGTGGAAGGCATTAGAAGGAAAATGAGCACTTTTGAAATTCTGTACTTTCCCCATTGTGGCCTTACCATACCCATCATAACTTCTTATTGATATTTACTTGTCTAGCTTCCCCTGTCAGACACCTAGACCTCTGAGGGAAGTATGTCTCTTTTAGCACTGTATGAATACAGCATCAAGCACAGTGCTTGTCATGTAGTGGGGAGACTCAGTAGCTATTTGTTGAATGACTGGAGGAAGGTGGAGGGTGAGAACAGTGGGTTGCAGGTGAAGTTACCAAGTAGTTTCTACAAAATGCCAGGGTCTTAGTTTGTTTTTTGCTGCTATAACAGAACACTACGCACTGGGTAATTTATAAAGAAAATAAATTTATTTGGCTCGCTGGGAGGCTGGGAAGTCCAAATTGAGGGACTGCATCTGGTGGGGATCTTTTTTGCTGGGTCAAAACATGGTGAAAGGTATCACATGGCGAGAGAGAGTGGGGGTGTGGTGGGGGAGGATGGAAAGATGGAGACTGGAACTTCATCCTTTTATCAGGAACCCATTCTTATGATTCAGCTGACCCACTCTTGTGATGATGACGTTAATCCGTTTGTGAGGGCAGAGCCCTCATGACCTAATCACCTTTTAAAGGTTCAACCTCTTAGTACTGTCACAATGGCAATTGAATTTCAACTCAGATTTGGAGGGGACAGTCAAACTATTGCAGCCAGTCATACTTTCATAACTTTCACTAAATTTCTATGCCACAATTTTGGAGGTAAGCCATCCTTTTTCCTGGTCGCCACTGGTCACCTGACTGCCTTGTCCATGGTCAGCTGCTTCAGTGAGTTGGTTCCTGCCAGACTGACTCCAGCCCGCGAAGGTCATCACTATCCAGTCAAGGCTTCCTTTCCTCTATGATACTCCTCCCTGTCATCCACCAAAGTTATGAAAATGCTGACTTCATTTTTTTTTTTTTTGGCTTACACAATAAACATTGCTCACATGGTATTATTGTCCTGATTCTTCTTCATGGTGTTTATCATACACTTATTCATTCAGTGATTATGCCATCAGAAGTTTTGTGTCTGCTAGAGCACGTGCTTCATGAGGGCAGGGATAACTGACTTTCCCCTCTCCTGGGTTACTAGTGCCTAGCACAATGCCTGCCGTGCTCAGTAATGCTCAATAACACTTACAGGGCAAATGAATGTGACAAACTCCTAGAGAACCTGCTGTCTATTGCACATATTGTGGTAATTGCTTACATACTGTAGTCTTCTTGTCTTTTTTTCTGTGGCTAGATTTTGAGCTCTTTGAGGCTAAGACTTTTGTACCTGACCCAGAATTGCAGGGAAACACTGGATTCTCTTGGACTCCATGTTGAGGGTCTGTCAGTTTTATTTTTATAGCCTGTGTGGTATCTCTTGGTCTTTCTCCCAGCAATCCTCATGTTCTCCAAGTATGAGATTGCTATGCTGTGATCCTGCAGCCCCTGAAGCTCATGGAACCTCTGGGTCCTCACCCCCTCTTTTGAAGATGGCTGATGTCATTTTCAACATGAGGCAATCTCTCAATTCCGCTGCTGACCACTAAGGCTTTCCTTTGGCTGTGTGCACCAGCTCTCCTGGTGGAGTGCCCTCTAATACATAATTAATGGTTAATCTCAGCAGTTCACATTTCCAGAATTCTTTCTTAGGCATGATCTCACCACCAGGCTGTGATGCCTCACTTCTGAGGGTTCCACATGGCCTCAGGGGAGGTCTGCAGTTTTGGTGGTCAGTAACATTATGAGCTTGGGGAGTGTGCCTGAGACCAAACACTCATTCCCACCCTGCCCTGATGTTTCGACCCATAAAATATATACACACTGATTTCAAAGGGAGACCAATGTATCCACTGGCCAGGCAAGCTTCCAATAACCTAAAACACTTGGAATGCTGACTCTTAATTAGGATAACCAACTTTTCTGGTTTGCCTAGGACTGAAGGGTTTCTTGGAAGTGGGACTTCCATAGCTTGAGCCAGGGCCATCCTGGGAAAACTGGGATGGTTGCTCATCTAAATCTCAGTAGAGATTCTAACTGGAGAATACAGTGGGTGTTTCAATTGAAGAAAGAAAGCAAAGTGAGTGGGTCTAGCCTGGTTTATCCCTTGGGTTGAAACTGAGGGTGGTTTTGGTAACCCCTTGAGCCTGCCATTGGTGTCAGATGTGAGGGCAGTGTTGTATATCACAGGTGTCCTCTCCAAAACTATATAGCAGGATAGCTCTTATAGTTGTCCTAAATTCTTTGCACCTTTGGAAGTATTGGAATAAGGAACTGAAAAAAGATTAGGATCTCAGTGTCTTAGTTTGAGTTTTCCCAGAAGCAGATCCTGAGTTAAGGATTCCAATGCAAGTCATTTGTTTGAGAGGGTAAGCCAAACCCTGGGAGGGGAGGAGGGAGTGAGAGGAGGCAGAGAAGGCAGCCAGAAAAGGGTACCTTATTGATCTGGTTACCAGCTGTGGGTGACTAGAGCTTAGTCCTCAATCTTTCCCTTTAGAGCAGAGTTTCTCAACCTTGGCACTGTGACGTTTTGGGCCAAATAATCCTTTGTGGTGTGAGGGCTGTCCTGAGCATTGTAGGGTGTTTAAATCTAGAGATGTCAGTCACATTCCCTTTCTTCCAGTTGTGACAACCAAAAATGTCTCCAGATATCACCAGATATCTCTGGTTGATAACCAGTGTTCTAGAACACACTCAGAATTATCCCAGCTGGAGGGTGAGGGAGCTGAGCTATTTATGTGCTATGGGAGACTTTGGAGAAAGCTCTTGGGCAAATACTGGTTTGAAGTTGGTTCGTGTGCTCTAAAATGGAGCAGCTCAAGGGGGCTATGCAGGGCTCTGACAGTATCTGTGTTTTTCTGTCCGCTCTATGTTCCCTCTGCAGACCTGCTTTCTCTTTTTCTCATTTACGTGATGGAATATGACTCTCATTTACGTGATGGAATATGACTTTCTACCATGCCCGGCCCCACATAAAAATCCCATTGGTCTTTAAATTCTAATTCCAAATCCCTAAGAGAGACCATCTGATTGGCCCTATTTGGGTCAGGTATTCATTCTAAGCCAATCATCGATGACCATATAGTACATGTGGCCTCCAAGGGGCCCACTCCTGTTTCAGTGCAGTGTAAATGGACAGCACGAGGAGACTGGATGTTGTTGTGGACAGCAGGGACGGGCAGTTATTTTAGCCAACATTCATCAGGCATTGCCTGTGTGCAAGGTGACGTAAAGGGCACCTACACAAATGACTTGTGAGAGTGCCCAGAGAGTACACTGGACTCAAGGAGAATACAGAACTTAAAGATAGAACTGAAGCCTTTAATGTTGACATGTTAGGAAACATTTTTCTCCCTAATACCTGGCTGAGTAATTGTGCCAAGAAGAGTAGGAAGAAAAGTTGAGATAATTGTCTTTCCATGTGCACACTCTTTATGGTGAAACAGCAAAGTGGACATTTTGGTGGGCTGGGGCCGTTTTCTAGCCAGACCTCGAGGTGAATTTAGACCTCTCTACCAAATTCTGTCTGGCCTTCTCTTCTCTTGGAGGAGGGTTGCAAGATCTGGTGTTAGATTGACTGGCTCATGGGTGTTTTCTCCGGTGTCTGTCAAGGTCTGCTGTGAGGCCAAATGCATAGGTTTCTCTTCCCTCCAGGTTGACCCTTTCTTCCATCCCTCTCTCTCTTTCTGATTCTACCTTCTATGTTTTTCTCCATCCTCTCCCCTTCCAGCCCCAGGTTGGACACAGCAAGGAGGCCCCTATGATGAGTGGTGTAAGCCAGTGCCAAAGGTCAGGGGGAGAGAGAGAGTAGGTGTCCACCTACGTGCAACCTTGTAGGCTGCTTTTATGCTGAATCGAATGGGAGCCGCTGAAGGGTTTTGAGTAAAGGAGTGATATGACCTAAATTTCACTTTAGAAGGATCACTCTGTTTGCTGTGCTGAGGACAGACTGTAGGAAGCAAAGGTGGAGGTGGGGGGACTTGCTGAGTAGTCACTGCTGCATCTAAGCAATAGGCTGTATTGCTTGGGCTGGCCACTAGGCCAGCAGATGAGAAGTGGTTGGGTTTTGTGCCTTTAGTGGGGACCAAGAAAGACTCTGAGAGCTGAGAACCAATAAGCTTGCCCCCTGGAGTTACCAAGGTGAGGGGGCAAGGTAGACGGGCTGTAGGTCAGAGGAAGCATGTGACTGACACTCTGAAGACCTGTGGCACAACAAAGGCCAAAGTGGGGCTGATACAGCCAGTGGGGTACCCTGGGCCCTCTCCTGGCCAAGGAAACAGACCACATCTGTCGCCTACTGTGGACACTTTCAAAGAGTTTGCCGTAGGCACAGGCCAGCACCCAGATGCTGGGAGACGTCACAGTGATCCACAGAGGACATTAGGGGATACCTCTCCTCTCAGTGCCTCAGGGTGCAAGAATGTCACCTCATGCCCACTTGCTGTGTTTTCCCTTTGGGGGAAAGAAACAACCCAACTGAAAAGTGAGTTTGAGCTTTGAGAGAACATTTACCCCAGTGAAACTGATTTAAATAGGAAGAGACTCAGTAAGATTAACTAAAATGTTTATTAATATTTTTCTACTGTGCCTGAGAATGGGGCTTTTGAGCAGGCTCTGTTTAGATATAGAAAATAAAAATAAAAAGAAGCAACCATTTGCACATTAGAACAGCAGTGCATGAGTTTCAGACCTCTTGATACAGAGGTCACCCACTGGAAAAACATAATTGAGATTCTTTTTGATAATGGTGATAAATTTTGGCTCCTAAATTTGTTCTTATTGGCTTTCCTGCTTAAAGGAGAGACTTTATGGTGGGCATTCCTGCAGGAGGATGAGTAGGCCGGTGGAGAAGAGATGGGTCACACGGGCCTTTGGGGACCCATCTTGTCAAACCAGGGGAGTACTGACTATCCTGGGTGTGGAGAGGGCCAACCTTCTGGCATCAGGGGATGCTATAGGGATTGTGGAAGAAACACGCAAGTCCTTAGAAATAACTAGTCAGAAGATAACAGCAATACCATTATTTTAGTTTTGCACATATGAAGAAAACCACCGTGGGTAAAGTTGGTATAATAACAAGCACTGAAACATGAGGTGTCCCATTTTCTAAAGAATCTATGTCCACCCTTTACCCCTGTCCAGGCAGCCATGGCACTTGGGCATGGAGTTGATGTTCCTGAGGAGCTGGCATACCCTGGTTGGTTCCTGAATGGTGCCTGAATATGCTGCTCTCAGCTTTGCAAACCCAGGGTATGCAGCCCTTCCTCAGGCCGCTCTGGGGGTCCAGCAGGAAAAAGACGTTTTCTTGGCTTATGGCCCACTCATTACTTCACACTCTGGGCATGCTGTGATGTCAGACTCTACCCTGAAGTCTTGCAAAGGGATGTAGCCAACCGCAGGAAGCCTGGGAGCCTAGGGGAGATGCGGTCAATTCTAGGAGCTTTGGGAGAGAGCTTGGGCCTGAAGGCAGAGGCTGCATTTCTGACTCCTAGTGGAAAAGGATCAGCCCAGCACCTTCTGCTAACATCCTGGAAGAGGTGGGGAAGATGGATGGAGGCGCTGGCCCACATCTGCCGCTGTAGTGGCTGCCCCTCCACCCTTCCATGTAACCGGAGAAGCGTGGTGCTGGCAGCCTGCTCAGGCCCTGGACACGTGCAGAGAGGAGGCAGGGTGGGGACTGCACCTTTGCCAGCGGAGCGGGGCTGGACCTGTTCCTCAGCGTATGCCTGGATGTGATTTGCTTCCCTCAGTACCAGACTGCGGGCTTTGTGTGAATTGACAGAAAATAAGAAACCACCAGCAGAAAGCATCTTGTCTGGCTCTTTTCCAGACATCCTCCTTGTGAGCCCAGTGGGGCTCTGACATCTTGTTGTTTTGCGGATTAGAAGAAAAATCAGGGTGCACCCTGCCTTGTTCCAGAAAGAATGTAAGGCCATTTGGAAAGACACACACACACGCACACACACCCAATAGGATGGCACATGATTCTCCATAAATATTTGGTGAAGGTGGTTACAGGGAGAAACATAGGATGAAGTTGACTACTGATAGGAGTTAGAAATGAAGGGAACCATAAAGTCCTTGGCTTCTTTAATAGGTGCTATTAAAATTAGGATAATAATGGTACCTACATCAAAGGGCTGTTGAGAGGACGAAGTGAGTTTAAACGTGAAGTGCTTTAACATGATACCTTAATATGAAATGTACTCCATGTGTGTTAGCTGTTGTTATTGCAGCAATAATTATTACTTCTGTTGTGAGGCACTTCTAGGTGGCAGTCTTGTCCAGTGGTTCCATTGAAGGTAAACTTGAACCAGACTCTGAATTTGCTGCTTCTGTGGTCATGGACAGATTAAGTGACCCCTAGGCCTCAATTTTCATGTCTAGTACATGGAGATGATGGTACCTACCTCACAGCATTGTTATGAGAGAAAAGGGAATGTCATGTCATTTTTAGCTCTGGCTGCCATAACAAAATACCACAGACCAGGTGGCCTACAAATTTCTCACAATTCTGAAGGCTGGGGTGTCTAAGATCAAGGTGTTAGCAAGGGGTTTCATTCTGAGACCTCTTTCCTTGGTTCGTAGGTGGCTGCCATCTCTCCATTCGCCCACATGTGCCCTCTTTGTGCACAGTGGAGAGTGAGAGATGAGACCGAGCTCTTGTAGCTAAGCTTGGTTATAAGGTATTTCTTGTTATAAGGGCACGGATTCCATCATAAAAACCTCACCCTCATGACCTCATCTAACCCTGATTACCTTTCAAAGGCCCCATCCCCAAATATGATCACGTGGGGATTAGGATTCAACATATGAATTGGGTGGGGTGGGCAGGCACAAACATTCCATGAATAACAGAGCCCAGAGAATCTCTGGAGCCATTCTCCACACTCCTAGAAGAATCAGGAACCCCCACCTCTGTTATTCAAAGATTGGGCCTTGAGTCTCCGTGAAACCTGCAACTCCATTGGCTTTCACTTGGCATTAAAGGACTCAAGAGTGGTGGACCCTGAATATGGGTCCTGAACCCTGCCCTCAGCCTTATTCCTTCATTTATTTTATTTTACAATTTTAGAGATTAGGAGTTCATCAGATATTGCATGCATACATAGGCATAGTATCACAGATTGTAATATAACTTTGTTTTTACACAAGCACCCGGGAACTAATTTGAAGTAAGAGAGACTAAGGGTGCTCAAAAGCCTGATGGGCCTTTCCCATATCCCATCCTGCCCAGGGGCCCCTGGGTACGAATGACTCCCCAAAGTGTGCTCTCACCCACAGGCATGATAGTCAGAACATTTACCAACCAACCAATTGGCGCTCCCCAAAGGCTGGCCTGGACCCTGGAGACCCCTGCTGTGCCCAGACTCTACCAAGCAGAACTGGTCCTTCCATAGTTAACAGCAAGTACAGCGCACAGCCGTGTCCCCGCTGAGGCTTGGCCTTGCTCCTGCAAGATCTTGACATTGAGAGGCAGTTCCTTCTGGGACTCAGGCTCAGAATCTGGAGCCTCCCACTCAGCACCTAGCCCCTCATCTGCAGCCCATCCCATTCGCTCCCTTGTCTAATTTGTGTATTGCCTGTTATACTAAATGGTAAGTTCCTTTGAGGACTCCAAACTCTAATGCAATGTTTCATTCACTGTCTGCAGGGCTCCATCCTGTGCTTTGCACACAGTGGGTCATTGAGCAACACTAAATGAAACCTACCCTGGGCCTTTGGAATCACCCAGGCGATGTGGACATCACTGGACATGTGTATGCACTGAATGTTTGTCTATGGTATTATGTTGTGGCAGCCTGAGCTAAGACAGGCTGGCCAGTTTTTTGTGTGTTGATGGGTCAGGGAAAGGTCCTACTGCTTTTTCCCCCTACCTTCTTCCTCACCTTCCTTGTGCTTTTATAATCATCTGTTCACCTGTCAATATCTGCTCTCAAGAAAGGCCTGATGGAATCCACAGCATGAATGGTGGGGACTGATAAAGATTAAAGCAGAACCCCCTTCAAGGGGAATTACATTTTGGCCAAAGAATTTTCTAACTGGCGTGTCCTGCATCAGGTCCTTCTAGTTGCATATGGGAAATCTAAAGCACGCCAGCCTTATGACCCTGCTGGGCATACAGTTAGCACTCAATAGATGTTTGAGGGTGAGTGTGAGCTGAGTGTGGCAGTGACTACTCATCAGCAGCCTAATTAGGGTGTCCTGTAGAGGAGAAAGAACATTTCTCTGGGGATAGTCTCAGTTTGAAGCAACCTCTTAGTAGAGGGAAAACTACCAGGGATTCTAGCATGGTGGATTTCCCTTGACTCCTTTCAACCAATTGAGGGGTACTGTGAAGTTTACACACGTAACCATGGCCTGTGGAATTGGAGAAATCTGGAGGGACTGAGGTTTCCCTCTGCCTGACCTTCTGTTCTCAGCTGTCTTGTGTGTTTAAGCCATCTCTGTTGTTTTCTGAGGGCTATTCTCTGAAGCTTTTGAAAGAAACACCTTTCAGCATGCCTAAATGCAGAATTCGGCCACAGAAGAAACTGAGCACAACACAGTGAATTCTTAAAATACCTTCCTGCTTGATTATTTCTCTCTGAGCCAATTTCTTTCTAATGCTTTAATATTTTTCTGATTAAAAAACAAAACTAGAAAGTGCCTGGTGCAAAGGTGGCTCTGCGGCATAATTTAGGCTTTGGAGGAGCTGAGGTTGTAATGATCTACAAGATGGGTTTTCCCGAAGCTGCCAGTTCTTTTAGAACTCATCAAATTGAGGCTGCTCCAACCAGCTCTCCAGGTATGGATTTAAGGCAAATCTTGTCTTTAAGGAGATTGAGAAGAAGCTTGAAGCGGAAGGGAAACAGTTTGTGAAGAAAATCGGTGGTATTTTTGCCTTCAAGGTGAAGGATGGCCCTGGGGGTGAAGAAGCCACCTTGGTGGTAGATGTGAAGAACGGCAAAGGATCAGCGCTTCCTAACTCAGATAAGGAGGCTGGCTGCACAATCACAATGGCCGACTCCGACCTACTAGCTTTAATGACTGGTAAAATGAATCCTCAGTCAGCCTTCTTTCAAGGCAAATTGAAAATCACTGGAAATATGGGTCTGGCTATGAAGTTACAAAATCTTCAGCTTCAGCCAGGCAAAGCTAAGCTGTGAAGAACTCCCTTTGACTACTTTTGAAAATCAAGATGAAATATATAGATATATATCCATATATTTCATTGTCAGAATTTAGATTGAGATTACACATTGGCAAATTGTGTAAGATAGATTTGTTTTTAAATGGGTATGACCAATCCTGTTTTTCCTATGCTCCGGGTAAATAGAGCCTGATGGTGCACTACTACTTTGCTGAATTGCATACAACTGTGCATTACAAAGTTAATATAGTAATTATGGTTTGGGGTAAAATTGAGTTTCAGAATAAAATTAGGAACAGTAAAATCCAAAAAATTATGTAAACAAAAGCTCTTGTTTTGCTTATAAAGTATATTTAAGGATTATTCTGCTGAAGATTCAGTTTAAGAGTTTTCCTTGGAGAGAACTAGGGAAGAAACAATACCAATAGCCAGTCAGTAATTAGTGTTGTGCACTTAATGAGCTTAGTCAGTCTCTCATTAATAGTTCTTAAAATTCTGTACCAGGATTAAAAAAAAAAAAAAAACTTAAAAATTTTGCATTTCCTGCCATCAGAAACAGTATTTTCTTCCCAAATCAAAATAAAAGAAACGTGATCACAGCTTGGGGGGGAATGTGTAACGGAACACAGGCCTATTTTTAAAATAAAAATATTTAAAAAACAAAAAAACAAAACTAGGCTCTAAGAAAGGGAGACAATGCTTTCACATGGTCAGGGGGCCAAGGAACCAACAAAGTGATCTAGAGACCTATGAGGGCTTCTTAAAACACTTCTTCTCTGGGGCATAGGACTTTAAACTTCTCAGAGCATTTTCAAGTCTCACTTATCTTAATGACAACCCAATGTGGAAAGGCCAGAGGTCTAGGGATGTTGAGTGCTTTTTAGAAGAACCAATAGCTGATCAGCAACCAAAAAGAGGTTTAGAGAGAGACTACTGGGGGTGTGAGATCCTTTGAGCACCCATCCAGGATGAGACAAATAACAAATGTTTCCTTTTGTCCGTGGTTAGTCAGGGCACAGGGAGAAACTGGGGTAAACTGCTGGTGGAAGGGACATTGTTTACTCACAGTGGGAGAGAGGATGACATAGAGTCTGGGTGGGTTGGGTGTGTCAGATGCCTCAAAATTACTGAAGCATTTGATTTTTTGTCATTAACAGCAGAAACAAACATTACGTGCTAACTCTGTGTAAGGCCCAAGGCAGGATGGGACAAGGAATAAGACATGATGTGTGTAGTTTGTACGGGGAGTTTAGACACAATTATTTGAAAAATCACAAACATCAATACAAGATGGTATTCGGTGGATGCTGAATGAGTGGTAGAGAAACGAGCTCAATGAGTTTCAAAGTGGGAGAGAGGAAGTTCTTCTGAGATGGTCAAGGAGATTTCTAGAGACAGGATCTGAGAAGGTACAGAAAGGTAGAGCATTTATGGTTCAGAGCAACAGTGTAGGGAAATACGCACAGGCAGGAGAAGACAAGTCTACTTGGGGGGAGGGAGGGCTCAGTAGATGAGTTTGGCAGGAGCAGAGAGCTGATTTAGGAAATTGAATGGGGAACCACACTGGAAAAGAAAATAGAATGGGGCTGGAATATCAGGCTAGGAATGACTTGGAACCTCATACCATGGGACATGGAGAACTGGGGAACATTTTTGAATGACATGTGTTAATAAAAGCAGAGTGCAGGGACTAGCCTGTCCTCTGTGAAGGCTATCTTTATAGCCCTGGCTTCCTAGAACACATCACAGCGGAGCTTTCATAAATTGAGTTGCAACTTTGTGCCAGGCACTGTGCCAGTTCTGCTCATACAGGCTCAACCATAAGCTTGAAATTCTGGAATTTCTGCATTGTATATTATATTTTATTCTGTTTTTGAAAATGGGACCAGAAGTTGCTCATAAGAAGCTTCCAGTCTTCAGATATCTCTTCAAATTCCACATCCCATGCTGGGAATCGACAGCAGCAGATTCTCTTTGTATTGGATGCAGGTTTGATCCTACCCCAAATTCAAAGAGAATCAGAGACTTGAAACTTATTTAACGTTGTTAAATGTTTTCCTTCTCTCTCCTCAACTGCTAGGATCTCAGTCTTTTCTTCACCATCATTGTTGCCGCTACCACCTTCAGTTTTGATTATCTGTTTGCTAGGAAATATACCAAAAAAAAAGTACTAGGGGTCTGAAGTTCTAACGTAAAAAGGATCTACACTTATTCTGATAACATTAGAAGGTAGACATTAATGTTGCTATTAGATAGATAAGGAAACCAGGGTCCGATTAAGTGATTAAATGATTTGGCCGAGACCACATAGCTCCCAAGTGGAGATGCACAGATCTGAATACAGGTCTGTCTGGTTCCAAAGCTGAAGCTTGAGTCACCATACGGCACCCTCCATGTGCCCTACTTCTTTATAGCCATATGGTACCACTTGTGGTTCCCTCAATACCTTCCCCTTCAGGTTTCATCTTTGGACAGGAGGCATTGGAAGGCAGACTAGCTGGGTGATAAGGGTCAAGCCTGAGGATTAGACAGACATGAATCTGAATCCTGAATCCACCACTTACTTGCCACCTGGGTGATGTTATTTAATCTCTTTGAGTTTTCTTTTCCATATCTGTAAAAGAGAGATAATAACTATCTCAAGATTTTGGGAGGCTTCATAGAGACATGTATAGCCCCAGCACAGGGCATGGCACAATTGTAAGAGCTCAGTAAAGGGGCCGATACTCACAAGGTCTGGATTCACAGTCTGGGGACCCCCAATTCCTTGGTACAGCTCCTGCGGTACAATTTCTGCTCATTCACTTTCCCCTCTCAAGTTCTTCCAGCCACCTGCTTGACTTGGCTCTAATTCTTCTCTATCTCAGGAAACTTTTTTTTCCCTTATTTTTTTGGCTTTTGTCTCAGGCTATTTCTGACATTCTATCCCATTAACTGGGATGGCTTCTTAATTCTTTTATCGTCTCCTTTGGCTCAAGAGTCCTGCAGAGGCATAGCACACATAATTGGTGACCGGCTCAGGGAATTTAGAAAAAAGCACATACCCTGTGGGTCATTGGCACTGGTTCCTTGCTGTCCAGACTTCTTGGGGCAGATGTGTGCTATGCTTTCCCTGACCCAGGGGTTTCTGGGCCAGTAACATCAGCATCACCTGGCAACTTGGTATAAATACGAACTCTTGGGCTGTACTCCAGAAACTCTGGGTGTGGCCAGTTATGAGTATTTTCACAAGCCCTCCAGGGGATTTTCATGCACATTAGTATTTGAGAGGCACCGCTAGAACCCCCTGGAAAGTTCCTCTATGAATTGGGACCTTGGTTGTACAGCTCTAGGCTGCCCTTCTAAGGGTAACTAAGGCTAACTAACATCTAGCTTTAGCCTGTGGCTAGATGTTAGCTATTGGCATTAGTTCGTATGTTTTGATTCTTAAACTTTTGCTGAAATCTTTGCTAACTCATGTGCTATACACTTTTGTATAGTTCAAATAGCTTCACAGAAAATTCTTTAGAGAGGTTTATTTTACCTAATTTGTAGCAAATTTATTAGTAAGTTAATTTTTTCTTTTAAAAAATTATGTAGCCTTTTTACTGTTAGTCTAAGGGCTACATAGCTTTCTTTTATTATGTATAGCTCAAGAGTCCATTTGTCTCTTAAAAATCACCTTTCTCTAATATTACTTTGGGGTTCTCTTATTGTTAGGGCTATTATTGAGGGCATATCTTATATGAAATCTTGCTTGAGGACTATTCTCGAATTATTAGGAATATGGATTACCTTGTGAAGATGAAGTATGTGGACTCAATGACTTAGAGGGATGGTATGGACTATACTGAGAGACGTTCCAAAGAGTTGGATGCATCAGACCGTGACATTCTTAAGGAGAGGGAACGTGCCTTATTTGCCTTTGTTCCCCCATCATCAATCTAAACAAAAGAAAATCCAACGGCAAGAAGCAACAGCTACTCCAGATGAGAAGGAATCAGTGAAAGAACTCGGGAAGTATGTTTCCCCGTCATCTAGCACCATGCCCGTCCAGTGTTTATTGAGTGCCTGTTATGCACTAGGATTTGGGGCTTACAGTGATAAACAAAACAGATGGGGTTCCTGCCCTCATAAAGTTTACAGTCTGTTGGTGCTCAATGAACAAGTCATGATTTAGTGGATCACAATAACATGTATTATTAAGGGAAACTGAGAGTGTGTGGGATTTCTTGGACCCAGGAGTTAATATTGGGGAGGATCACCTAATGGACTGGATGATGGAACTGGGTTAAAATGACACTTTAAAATATTCTGATAACAAGTGTGAAACTAACACTAGTTTGAGCTTTCTAAGAAGTCATCACTGTTGGCAAAGGGATGAAAATAAGCTGTATTACTCAGCTCGTTGGGGTTACAGAAATAATGATAATGACAGCAGTGACAGTCATGGACAGTATTTGTTGAGCTCTGCCATCAACCTGTGGTGTGACTCTGGTAAACCACTTTTCTGGGTCTCAGTGTTCTTGTCTATAAAATGAGATGATTATATTAGACATTGTCTATGACACCACTCTTTCTGCATGCCTTAGTTAACTGTTAACAGAGAAATATTCATTAGAGGTTTAAGTTTAGACTTCACCCCTTTCTCTCATGTATAACTCTCCAGCACCATGTTTGAGGCATGGATAATGTATGGAGCTACACAAAGTTTTGCTCATATATTAGGGCATCGTGTAGCATTTTCAGGCAATATTTCCTTACACAGGGCTCTGAGTTAGGAAGGTATATACATGACTGTATCTAGAACTATGCTGTTCTTTTATATTGAATTTACCCTAGCAAGTAATTTTTGCTTTTTATAAATTATAAAGTAATGCATATTCCATTCAAAAAGTATGTCCATGATAACACATTATTTTGCTTATAAACGTACTGTAGAACTTATGCTAAATTTATGAGACGTGCAACAGAATGTTACAGCGTTCTTGAGCCACCACTGTTTTACAAATTTGGCATCTGCAGGCCTCAAAAGGCTGAAATGTTTTAAATTTATTTACACCCTGCAGTTTCCTTAGGGAACTGTTTTCCATAAGCTAATGAGGCGCTGGTGCGAGGCCTCTCTGTTATTCCTGGCAGGAACACTGAGACACATCGCCTGCTGCTCTCCTTTTTTCCTCAGTAGTACAGTGCAAATAATAAATATGGGGAAATACATCATCCCTTTGAATGTGGGAGCCAAGCTGCAGGGCTGCCAAGGTTAAAACAAAGCAATTGCGAGCTTGGAGCCCGTTCATGTCCTGTACCACATGTGCCCGCATTTTAGGGACACCCCGAACGTGGCCTTTATCATGTCAGTTTAGTTTTTCTGAACACACAGTCTTTTGAAATCTACTCTGTAAAATAGGTCTTTCTGAAGAAGTGGCCTTTTTGTGGATCAAACGTTATCCTGAGGTCAGGGAACTTGTCTGGGTCAAACAGAATTTATTGAGACCTTTCAAGGTGCCCCGTGTTGATAGGACCCTTTCCAGGGACAGCAACCCTCATATGTCCACCCAACTTCCTGAGCTGAACATGATGGAAGCCTGGCTGCACCTCTGGCACACAGTAGGTGCCCAGGGAAGGGATGAATGAATGGGGGTTGGTGTTTTCTTTCTGGTCTCCCCTGAGAGCAATCTAGCAGATGAGAGTTCAACTGTATTAACTCAGCACAGCCCAAGGACTAAACACAAGTGGATTAAATAGTCACAGGACCTTCCCAGCCCCCAAACTCAGCCCCTAAGGCATGCAGAGATTCTCACTTCCAGCTGTCCTCTGATATCACCCTTGTCCAGCTTAACTCCACTGAGGCAATTAAATCTCACTGATTTAATTGGACGTGTTTTCTCCCTTCTCTTTTCTGTTTTGTTTTCTTTGTTTGTCACTCAGCTGGTTGAGGTCAACCCACAAGTGTTTCTTGAGTTGAGGGAGGCAGTAAAGAGAAATTAAAAAAAAATCCATTTGGATTTTTAAAAAATTCTCATGAGAAATGAAGGTCTCTTCAAAAATTAAGCAGATGTTTCTGTCTTTGGTATAGTTTTAGGTGGTCTTAGGTCTGGGGGCAGAGGATAGACCTGATGATTTTGAAAGTCCTTTTTCTGTTCTGGAACTTTATCAGAACAATGCTATCCTTCATGCCTAGGGAACCCTCATACACCAGTCAGGCCTGACCCTTAGGGATATGCAGTGGGTGAAGCGTGTCTTGTGCCTACCTATCAATACCTCCTCTCTTGGTGTGCCTCTCCCTCTCAACTTCCTGATTGCTTCGCCCAGCTGTCTATGATGTACTCTTGGACTTTTCCCTTAGCTGGCTGTCCTTCAAGATTTTATTGGAAAACCAGAATGTTAGCTAATTAAGGGCTCAAAGAATTGCTAAAGAAAATAAGTTAGGGGACCAGCAAGCAAAAGGGTAGATACGGGAGCTAAAGCCCAGGTTCCACTGCAAATTAGTCTATGTGCCCATGACCTTTGGATCTATTTGGGTCCTGTTCCAGACACAGTCAAATAAGACATACCCTGGTGTCCATTTCTCCTCTGCTTCTCTGAGACTGCAGACCTGAATGCTAGGAATTGCTTCATTCTGCTGCGGTTGGTAATAGTCATTTCTACTTAGATTCTCCATATAGAGAGATGTCACTGGAGAATAAATCAGGTAGTAGGGGGTGCTGTGAGATTGTTTGTCCTTTTGCTAGGTACTACTTCTATAATTGCATATTTGAGACAACTTTATGAGGTATATACTTTTTTTTTTTTTTTT